>JAZGLO010006682.1:577500-760000 GCA_036873155.1 Biomphalaria sudanica
ACGCAAATCGCTTCAGGCCAGCGCTAGACGAGCGGTCAATCGTGACGAGTTACGACGGTCGGCCGAGACGAGTGTCAACATGGTGGTTCGGGAAGGATCGACGTCGTGAACAGAGCTCAGAAGCGTCACGAGAGTTGTAGTCGTCTGACCAACTAGAAACGTCGAGCGGCGTTCTGCCCGGTTCGAGAAGGCCAGCAGGGACCCTATATAAGAGCGGAGGTGTCGCAGTCAAGACGGTTGAGAAAAGGGGCTCAATTCAGCAAGGTTCACGAGAGACGGTTCACGGCAGGGGTTCAGAGCCCGGTTCACTATAGTCCGGTCGACTACAGCACAGTTCAGCGGTGTGGTTCTGTACGGAGCATTACGACGGTTCAGTGCAGAGTACTGTCAAGTACAGTTGAGACGACTGGCGACTTGATCTTGGTCTGCGATCGAGTCCGACACAACGAGCCTAGTGTGTGAAGTCAGTCCTGAACTGTTGAACCCAGTGCAAGCCCGGAACGAGACGGAGAGGCCAGTGCAAGAGTTGATACGGCGGGACGGTGTTATCGGAGAGATATTTGTACAGTGTACGTGTTGCCAATTGTACAGTATTGGCTATTTATTCAACCATTAAATTGTTACGTTATTTTGGAGCCCTGAGTTGTCAAGTTCTTTAAGTTGGTGGTGCATGGTGCAGTTTGCAGAGAGCCTGGATAGTGAGATTCGTAACAATATCTAAACTATAAAGTAGAATGTGAGGTGTATGTATGTGACTTATAGACATCAAAACCGCTAGACCAATCTTGATAAAACTTGGAGGAATGTTTCTTGGGTACAACTTAGACAGTAGTGTAGTATTGTAGCCCTAAAACAAACTTAAGACCCTCAAAAAAAAATTGTCCGACTCTATTACAGCTATAGTATTTTATGGATCTAGGCCATGGTTAACAATGTTGACATGAGAAAAGATCGAAAGGATTTAGACCTAGATCTAATTTTAAGAAATACTTTGCGCAGATAGTTTTTTACTTTGACACATGAAAATACAAAAGAAGATCCATTGATTTCATTATATCATAAAATTAACCTTCAATTTTGTGTTTCAAAAGCATTTTCTATATAAATTAGTTCCTGATATCTGTGACTACAGATTTCCTGGCGAACATTCTTTCATTTTTCATCAGAATTTACCAAATGGCTACACATTAACACATCTCTCTACTGAGTCTATTCCTATGCCTAGGTCAAAAAGTCTTATTGAAGATGATAAAACTTCTTTTCGCAAAGATAGTTTTATGCTTTAACACATAAACATACTAATTATTGTCCATTCATTTCATATTTTAATCAAATTAACATTCAAATTTGTTTTTCTTAAGCATTTTTAATATATTCGTTCGCCGTTCGCTAAAACTGAGTAGCCGTGTTGAGATAGGCCTATATTCATTCATGAAAAAAGGTCACGCATGCGCAGCACAGAATGAACTCTATAAAAGCCAATTTTTAACTCTAGATTAGTGTAGATTTAGATCTATGTCTACCTCAAGATCTACTTTATACTTTAACACATGAACATACAAAATTAAGTCTATTCATCTCAAATTTTAATCAAATATATGTAGCCCTACAAGCAAATGTTTTAATTTGAAAAAATGGATTTAAGCCTCTTAGCTATTTTGATTTGATAGCTTCATTCACACTATTTTTACATTGACACATTCGCTTTACTTATTACATTATTATTTCGTTTAATTGTGACTATATCGACAGTAATGCACAAATAAAGACCCGCGGTTCGAGGGTAACACATGTCTAGTGTATATATATATATATACAAGAATGGCTAGCATAAGAGTATATGATTAGACGTACTTTCTACCCGAAGATTAAATTCAAGTATTTTAAGATAACTGTTATCGACAGTATAGAGTTTGCAGAAATATTTTCCAGAGTCTTGCATTTTAAGCTCAGGAATGTATAGCATAATCTTCATCGTCCTTAGAGTGTTACAAGTCTCGTCTCCAACTATGTGACCTGTCAGGTTGACTTGCCAGGATGGATCTTTTTCTGGATACACCTGTTAAGTATGAAATACAAAATGTTGAGGTGAAAAAGCGGTCTTCACCGAGATTCGAACTAGAGACTTCCCGGTAAGGAAGCCAAGTCGCTGTCCTCGATAGTTCTTGTCATATTTTAGTATAACAGCACATTTGAAACAGAGTTTAAAGATAAAGTGAGTCTCGTTACAAAAAAGAACAATAACTTGTTTTTCAAAGTACGAATCTATCTTTGATATCATCCGCTTATTGATTAGCTATTGTCAATAAGGCTTCCAGGTTATTTCCCATAGGTCAAGAGATCTATTGATAGTTTATAACATCAATATATAAGAAATAAAAGTAAAAATTAACTGATCTTATTGTATATAATTTTATCTCTTTAGATCAAGATCTCTCTTATAGTATAAAGCAGAAAGTAAGGCGTATGTATATATGTATGTATGTTATGCATAGAAATCCAATCCGTTAGACCAATCTTGATAAATCCTAGCAGAAATGTTCCTTGGGTACTCACTGGAACCATGACGTATCTATAGTAGCCCTAAAATAAGCTTAAGACCCTCAAAAAATATGGTTGCCCAACTCTATAAAATACTATTTCGTGGATCTAGGCCATGTTTACATGAGAGAAGATCGAAAGGATCTAGATCTAATTTTAAGAACTACACTGTGCACAAATAGTTTTCTACTTTGACTCATGAAAAGGCAAAATATAGTCTATGAATTTCCTTATATTTAAAATTAAGCTTTAAATTTGTCTTTCAAAAGCATTTTTACACAAATTCGAATGTAGACGTCCTGACGTACTTTATGATCCCATTTCTGTAACAAATCGGAAAACCAGTTTTAATTGTACTTGATATCCCATTCATCTCGCGCTTCTTTCGTTTTTAATAGATGTGAATGTATCGGCTCTAACGGGTAAACCCATTTTCGCAAAACTACTTTTTTTTTTTTCGTGCTGAAAGAGAAAAACTTAAAAGAAACATTAGCTAAGTTTGACTTATACATTAATCAAATCCACTAGATTAGTAATACACAAACTAAGGGCCGCAGGCCGCGGGTAATGTCCGGCTAGTTTAATCATGAAATTCATAGCAGAACATTTTTGAGTTGTTCTTTTAACCTTCCATAGACTTTGAAATATAAAGAAATGTTGTGGTATAATTCAAGTCAAAAGCAATCCCTCTTCTTCTGATTGGAGTGCCGGGATTATAACAAATATTTTGCGTATAAAAGAGAAAGTGAGGTTTTAGTTTTCTATATGCGGTGTTGTGTGAGGTTTTGTCTCCGGTTTTTGTGGACTTGGTATTCTATGTGCATAAGTTAGTTGAAGTTGGTAGTTGGTAAAATGAGACTACAACTAGGAGCTGATACATTGAGAGTGTTTGCGTTCTATTACAGAAATGTCCTTAACATGTAAGTATGTAAATAAGCTGGGGATTTTAAACGGAATGTAACTAAACTGAGGTTTCTGCCAAAATGAAAACAGATTTCTCGTGCCCTCCTGTCTCCCGATATTACTGAATATAAGAAAAAGTCCTTAAAATATACAGAAATATATAGACAAAATTTTCATTTTGGGGTGTCATTCACTATGGAAAACGCCAATCCTACGCGCGATTAATAAAAACCGGCATTATGCATTAGCCGTAATTTTTTAATCTGGTGAAAGAAGCTTCTCTAGCAAAACTTAGCCCCGCGTAATCTGTTTCGCATTTTGCCCTTTAAATGCTAATCCGGCCCTGCTATTTAGTGATGTGTGAATATACATTGTAGATTACTTGTTCTCTTTCTGTGACTTCTTGGTCACAATGGTTTAGTCCGCGCTGCTATTTAGTGTTTGTAAAATGTTTGTTTGTAAAATGTTTTACATGTTTCGGATGTTCCTTCAGAGTTGAAGATAGTTTACTTCCGAGTCCAAACCTTTTACAGGACGATGGGGGCTGGGAGTGGACAAGGTTTAAACCCGGGACTATCGATAAATCCAAACGACAGTTCAGTGCGCAAACCGTACGACCAGGCAGCCAACTGTAGTGACGGGTGAATACTACTTTTTCTCCCCCCCCTCTTGTTTTTTCGTGGGGTAACTCTATCCGCAGCAATAAAAGAGTGATCTTTCATTTACTTTTTCATCTCGTCCAAACTATTGAGCCATGAAGAGAATTATATATATTGACGCTCATATATTTTTTTTGTACATTATCTCATGTCATGATGTTGAATGTCAAAAAGCAAGGGACCCCCCAAAGAGGTCAATCCCTCGGGCCCCCAAATCCCTAGCTACGTCCCTGATTGGATGTCGGAGAAATAACGTGTACTAACTTTTTACCATACAGACAGACATAATAAGTTGGTATAAGTTTTATAATTAAAAAAAAAGATTGACACTGTTAAATAAATGACTTACTATTGAATAGCCACTTCGATGATAAAACACAAGCAAATCCGTATAGATGTTTTTAGCAATTTCAAGACTTTCTATACATGTCTGGTTATCCATACCTTGGAACAGTTTTCCTGAGCAGGTCATTTCGGCCGGGTCATCTTCCATTACATTTATTATAGCTTTTGGAGTTACAAAGTTTTCAATGGCCTTACCAAACTCTTAAGATAAAATAAATAAAGAACCACTTTCATTGCGATCTTAGACAGGTGATGTAGGCCTAAAGGTATGCGATCTTAGACAGGTGATGTAGGCCTAAAGGTATACGATCTTAGACAGGTGATGTAGGCCTAAAGGTATGCGATCTTAGACAGGTGATGTAGGCCTAAAGGTATGCGATCTTAGACAGGTGATGTAGGCCTAAAGGTATGCGATCTGAGACAGGTGATGTAGGCCTAAAGGTATGCGATCTTAGACAGGTGATGTAGGCCTAAAGGTATGCAATCTTAGACAGGTGATGTAGGCCTAAAGGTATGCGATCTTAGACAGGTGATGTAGGCCTAAAGGTATGCGATCTTAGACAGGTGATGTAGGCCTAAAGGTATGCGACCTTAGACAGGTGATGTAGGCCTAAAGGTATGCGATCTTAGACAGGTGATGTAGGCCTAAAGGTATGCGATCTTAGACATGTGATGTAGGCCTAAAGGTATGCGATCTTAGATAGGTGATGTAGGCCTAAAGGTTTGTGATCTTAGACAGGTGATGTAGGCCTAAAGGTATGCGATCTTAGACAGGTGATGTAGGCCTAAAGGTATGCGATCTTAGACAGGTGATGTACGCCTAAAGGTATACGATCTTAGACAGGTGATGTAGGCCTAAAGGTATCTATGACAACGGTAAATGCCTTTATTTTTCCCAACTTATGTCATAAGAGCTGAGTTGAATCAGGAGCATCCTAAAAGCCAGGTAATTGAAAATGAGGTGGTTTCATGAGATTTGAACCCGGTACCTTTATGTTCAGACCCTGAACACCGCTCAACCCTCCCCCCCCTTTTTTTTTCTCCACCTACTAGTATCTTTGAACATATTAAAGATCTATATATCTATCTATCTTATCTAATTCTAGATTTCATTCTATCCATCTCTATTCCTATCCTAGAAGATAAATCTAATTCTAAGTCTAAGCCTAAATCTAAGTATTCGACCTAGATCTACACTCTAGTGTTTGATTAAAACAATAAATTTGATTTTTCTACATTATCTCTTGCTTCTCTAGATCTATTACTAACTAAATCTAGATCTACAGTTTTTTTTTGCTTTATTATCTATATTAATAAACAAGGAAACTTCGTTTAAATAATATTTTATAAGTATTTTATTACTACTTCCGGTAGATTTGATAGCAAAATGGCTACTTTCGATTTGGTGGTCATTTTGGCATTCATATACCAAGAGCGCCATCCGAAATAGCTTAATAATCACACATGATTCTTATGTAGATATGGATACTACAAATTACTAACCAATATAAATAATTACAAAACAAAAATAAAAAAGTAATCAAATCTGGAACACACCCTAATTTTGGAAACTTTAAAAGAAACGATCTAGTAAACCAATCCCGTCAAATTTGGTATCGAAAGAATCGCCATTTTCTCCCCGACAAAATGATTATCTAATCTAGAAGATTGGTTAAAAAGAAATGACGTTTTACACACATTTTTCGACGGTAACCGGGGACGCGACCGAAACCATGAGGACCAGCTTTTAAACACACTTCCGGCGTACAAAACTAGTGATGTTGAAGTAGCTACCTAAGAGATGGGAGAAAGTGGTGGCGGTATAGAATCAATATAAAAAATGTAATATGCAATCAAAGCGAAGATTACTGAGAATAACCTTTACCATAAATATCTCCGATTTGATGTCCCAGAGATCTTTAATGATTCAATTATTGAATCTCAAACTATGGAATCTAATCTTATAAATTGCAAACGTTTTCTTAAATGATTAGATAATTACGTCCATCTTTGTATGTGAAAAGATCTACATAACTTAAAACCCACTAAATCTTTGGTTTTCGTGGTTGATTCAGGCATTGAGCTCTAGGGAAGAAGAAGATCCTTTGCATTACAATAATAATTTTAGCTTCTGGAACTTACCAAAAAGAATTAAACACAAGAACAATAGCTTGTTTGAACAAAGTAACTCAAAGTGTTTATATTTCCTATGTGTTGATACTGGAAGAAACATGCTGTAGATCTAGAATTACATCGAGCAACGTGTTGAAAAGGAAACATACAACACGGACAAATGAACAGGCGATGCACAGTCGAGCACTTGTTTGGTGCGCATTTGCTAACATTGGCTCCCGGTAGATCTAAGTCGGCCTCTTTCAATCGTAACGACTATGGTTCATCTCTAGTGAAACACTTTTTAATGTAACTGTGGAGACTTCTACTTATTTTTTTCTCTACTAAAGATGGACCTATGTAGAGGTTGACAAAAACCACCTCATTATCTACTCATTATCTACTCATTATCTACTCATTATCTACACATTATCTACTCATTATCTACTCATTATCTACTTATTATCTACTCATTATCTACTCATTATCTACTGCTCGTTTTAAGTTCTCTTTTTTTGTCGTCTGCGTTGTCTTTGGAAAAAGTTTTTCTTTTTTTTTTAAATGGGGGGGGGGGGTCCTTAAATGTGTGCCCTATGTTATGTTAAATATTCCAGACGTTACTTAAAAAGAGAAGGTGGCTATGTCTCCGACACCGAAAATTGTGCACATTTTTTTCTTTTACCTGACAACACAATCATCTTATTTTATGTTATCATGGAGGCGCGGTGGCTGAGCGGTAAAGCGGGGTTCGAATCCTGGTTAAGACTTGGATTTTTAGCTTCGGGATCTTTGGGATCTGAGTTCACCCAGCTCTAATGGGTACCTGACATTAGTTAGGGAAAAGTAAAGGCGGTTAGTCGTTGTGCCGGCCACTTGACACCCTTGTTAACCGTAGGCCACAGAAACAGATGACCTTTACATCATCTGCCCTATAGACCACAAGGTCTGAAAGGGGAACCTTATATTATCTTATATCTTATCTTATATTGAAAATTTAAAATAAAAAAAAAATACAATTACTTAATTAATTATTGGTAATAAATTATTGTGTTTGGTATCTCGAAGAAGATCAAGAATTGCTTGGACGGAAGTGTGTTGGTATACGCGGAATTAGACACCTCTATATGTGTCGTCGTTTGAGTGTCAGTGGACACAAAACCTGACAAGAAATAGGCCGGCACTTTAGAAAAAAACAATGACTATAAAATCTTCCATGTTCATAAGCTCTCCACTATCAGAGTGGTTACCGTGTTTGGATAAAGAAGCATGAGAAGGATTTAGCCTTGGATTCGAATTTGCTCGAATTTTTATTGTTAGTCTAGAACTATAACAAATTTAATTACTCGACTGATCCGTTTTGATGTCCGTAAGAGCTGAGCCGAAGGCTCTTCGAGCTCTAAGTTTGAAAAAAAAAAAAAACCTGTTTGGTCGTCCAGCCAGAACAGTAAAAAAAAAAAAAAAAAAACCTGTGTGAACGCACAGTTCTGTTTGAGAGCGACCCAAGTCAATGCCTATGTAAAACATTGCTGTTTCTGATGCCTTTGGCTCCGACTCATGATTCGCCGCTCATGGCCGAAGGCCTAGGACATCGGGAGCCTCCGTCATTTTCCTTCGTTATACCAAGCTAGCCGTGGGGGACTCGCCATTTATGTAACGGTCCCTTTGAGGAACGGCGCATGGATGTGGGACGTGTTTGTGGGGACTTTCTTGCAACCCCTCCCGTGTAAGGGGTACACTCTCGTCCACCCGTGGGCATCCCCACGGGGGATTATGTTTCGCCATTCGTTTCGCCTAGCTACCTCCTCAAGTAGCCGTTTCCACCCAGGTGCCACGATGAGGCAGAACAGCTCCACCTGGGCCCGACTGATCCTAAAGTTACTGATGCATTAGCTTTTTTTTTTTTACATTAAGTATTTCATTTATATTTTCTTGTCTGTGTATCTTTTTAGTTATTTGTTTATTTTGTTTCGTAAAAGCTCAGTCGAGAATAGCCTGTTATACTTGTTTCGGATGTTCCTTTAGATTTGAGGATAATCTTATTCGTAGCCCAAATCTGTCACAGGACAGCGGGGGGGGGGGGGGGGGGGGGGGGCAGGCAGGGTAAGAATCTGGGACAATTGAGACGACCTGATCATATGCGTCAGGATGGAGTGCTATCGAAGAGGTAGGCAAACCAATTATGTTATTCATTAAAACATCACAGGAATGGTTTGCTTATTTGACATAATTTTTTATATGTTTTATTTGATGCAGTAGGCTGCTTCGAAAATATTATTTTTATTTGAGATGCATGTTAGAATAAGGTTTGAATACATTTTCTCTGATATAAAAGTTGGCATTACAAAGTATTTTTACGACATTAAAAACAATTGTACTACCTTTTATTACCTTCACTCATTCTTAGTCTTTTTGTCAGTTGAGCTACCTTTTTTTTTTGCTTTAGATATATGTTATATTTCCATGGATGGCTGCCTGGTCGTGCGGTTCGCGCTTTAAAATGACTATTTACATATATATTTAAAATAAAAGTATAATTTAAGCGATAGGGTTGCAATATTGGAGCCGTAAAAAAAAAAGTTTTCACACAATGTGTGTTTTAAGCCTAATAATAAATCTGGAACTTTTATGTGAAGACTATGCAGAAATGAAAATGGGTCTATTTGATTACTAGGGAAAGTCGCAAATAGTCTTCGGACTCTGGGAGACTGTAAAGGCCTGAGGAACTATTAATGCCCAATTGCAGGTCAGATCATTTAAATATGTGCAGGCTTGGTCAAACGAAATGGATTTACAAAAAGAAAGTAGAATAGAAAACCTTTTTCCTTTACTTTGTAAATATTTTATTACATTAAAACAAACCAAAAAAAAAAAGCATGTGAAAATTAAACAACATTAATAAAAAAAACAAAAAAACTTTGTAAAAATTTTATCGGTAGTTCGTCGATCTCGAAGACTTGACAGAAGTTGATTCTGAAAAAAAACAAAAAAAAACTAAAAAAAATAAGTCTTTTACACAACGTCTTTTGTTTTCTTAATAACTAATAAATGTTTGATTTAAAAAAAAAACAATGGAATATTTAGAGCCGTTTTCGAAATACGTGCAGAACCTGTAACTTCCGTGATGTCTACAGAAGTTGAAGACCTGAACACTGAAGACTCCACTGGAGTTTCTGAAAACAGAACCACATTGTTTGTAAACATGAAGCAAGTCCATTCCATTCATAATCTAGAAGATTTATGCAAAGACTACTACATGGGAATTATGATTAAATTTGGATTATATAATATTTAGATTGTGACAATATTTTCATAATTTCTACAAAAATTAATTTTTTTTTTAGCATAAACACGGATCTCCAGTATATAATTGGGCGTATTACCTTTTAATTGCACTTGTGGAATTAATTAAAAAGCAGTAATTCTCTCAATCCTTTTATATCAATCTGAAGCATCGATATTATACAGAAAGAAACTAAGACTTCTTTAATGCTTTCCTCAAAGATATTTATGCAATAGGGCATACGTTAGCGAGACCGCACTGCAAAAAGAGATAAACTTGCAAATGCTTGGACTGCTTATAGTTTAGCAGCTACGCTGGGCAGTGCAGACATGCCCGTATGACAGCGGTTCTCAACCTTTTTATCTTGGCGACTTCCCTAAAATGATTCTCCACTAGGCGGCGACCCTAAACCATACAATTTATTTCATTCATATGCCTAGGTAGGCCTCAAATTTGATTTTGAAAATGTTATAAAATTAATTAAATTTTAAAGTATATATCTGACATCGATGATGTTTTAAAAAGCAAAAAAAGTTTTATATAATATCATTTAGTGCAAAATAAATTTGTGCTTACATATAAAAAAAAAAGTGTATCTTTAATGTATACCATCAATGGTACAAATTTGCTTGTAACAACACTTTAGAGAGCGTATGAAAAAAAAATACAAACAACAAATCAATATCCAATTAAACATTGAAGAAAAACAATTCCTATTGTCTTAGTCGACTCCTGGCACTGGCAAATGGTCATTCGACCCACAATGGGTTCGCGACCCACAGGTTGAGAACCCTTGGCGTATGGGGAAGGACCGCATCTCAAAGGCGGTGGTTTTTTTGTGTTTTTTTTTTAATGAGATAAAAGGTGGTCGGCGTGTTCCAGGGTAGACAATACTTTGCTTTATCTCCGTGTTTCCCAAACTGTTTCCGTAACACGTGCTGAGTATTTAGCGGAACACATTTGCTTATTTTTAGAGAGATGGATTCACGTGGTGGCCTTCTAGTAAATAATTCCAGTAGTTCTCGGAACACCTATTCCGGCCTCACGGAACACTAGGATTCCGTGGAACACAGTTTGAGAGACACTGCTTTGACTGCCAAAGAAGAGACCATCTGGCAGCAGGAGACTTCGAAAGGAGGAAGGAGACAGCTGGAAAATTGTTACAAATGTTGCGGGATTAACATTTGAAGGGGGAAGGAGACAACTGGAAAATTGTTACAAATGTTGCGGGATTAACATTTGAAGGGGGAAGGAGACAACTGGAAAATTGTTACAAATGCTGCGGGATTAACATTTGAAGGGGGAAGGAGACAGCTGGAAAATTGTTACAAATGCTGCGGGATTAACATTTGAAGGGGGAAGGAGAACCTAACCCGTACACCTCTGATAACGGTTATGTTTGTGCTGCATGTGACAAAATATGTAGATCACAGATAGGGCGGCGTAGTCAGTCTTCAATATTCAGACTCGAACACATTCTTTGTATTGTATTATTTTAAAACAGTTATTCCTTTGCTGTAGTTTTTACACAATCGCATTTCTTTGACGATTGCTTGAAGTTGGCAGTTTGGTGTAGCACTTAACATCAACAAACAATATATTAATTATAACGTTAGATATTAACACGGTTACAAAGACGATTTGTGTGGAAACACAAACTTAAAATCGGCCTCCGAATAGGTCTGGTCAGGCATTTAAAAAAGGTAGGTTTCAATATTTTTAGAAAGAATATCAGAAACTATGAGCTACTAACTGTCAAACAACTATAAAAAGATTTTTAAAAATTCTAAAAGACACACACATGCACCAACATCGAACTAATGAATTGATATCACACGATGAGAAGATTTTTTAATGCTGTTATTAGTGCATAGATAATATTCATATGTACTTAATGAACTAATGGTTATGAAAATATATATAAATCCTAAGTGTCACTTACAAAGACCGCATCACGAATGAAGAGATTAGGAAAAGGATTAATACAGCAATTGGACCCCACGATAAACTGCTTAACCACTGTCAAAAAACCTAAACTCAGACTCCATGGCTACATAGCAAGGTCCTCATGGCTCGCAAAGACCTTCCATCAGGGAACATTACCAGGCAGACGATGAGGAGAAAGCTAGAGAAAGCGATGGGAAGTCAACATCAACGTATTGGCAGGCCTGTCAGTGAGTGGAATTGTATCAAATGCAAAGGACAAAGAAGAGCGGAGAAAGACGGTTGACAGATCCTGTGTGGTACCCCAACGGTCCAACAGATAAAGGGATTGGAGAAATTGAAGGTGTAGTTAAATGTGAACCTGTCATTAAATGATTATCGAATTGATTTGATTGTTTTGCAAAGGGTTAATATTTTATATACGGTCTCAACAAATAAAAATGCTCCCTTTAGTTAAGTGTACTAAATATATGTTACAATTGGGTTTTGGCATTCCATCATATGAAGCACTGCTTATTAATTGTTGTTTTTTCTGTAAATTGAAATCCACTTGTAGGCATAATAAATAGATTTTTTTCTTCTTTAAAAATAAAAGTAACCAATTTTTTAAAATGTAGATAGTTGGTAGGACTGAGATTATTTAACTTTGTAACACATTTGTTTTAAAACATTTTTGACAAAAAATCTAAAACCAATTACGCAAATGAATTAAAATATGGTAGATAGTCATTCTTACTAAATTGTCTCCCGCGTTTGTTACTATTAATAGTGAATATATGTAAAAATAGTATATTTTTATGAAAAATAATAATTTTTTAATTAAACTTTTCGCTTTCACAATAGACAAAAGTAAACGTTGCATCATAACTTTGAAAGGGATAAAATATCATGATGTCGGATTTACAATATCTTTTCTAGTTTACGAGATCAAAACGGTGCGGACAGATGGACGGACAGACAGATATACCACACAAAATTAATAGCGTCTATTCCCCTTTCCCTACAGTGGCTGAGCGGTAAAGCGCTTTGCTTCTGAACCAGGGGTCCGGGCTCGAATCATGGTGAAGACTGAAACTTTTATTTCCAGATCCTTGGGCGCCTCTGAGTCCACCCAGCTCTAATGGCTACCGGACATTAGTTTGGGAAAAGTAAAGGCGGTTGGTCGTTGTGCTGGCCACATGACACCCTCGTTAACCGTAGGCCACAGAATCAGATGAACTTTTCATCATCTGCCCCATAGACCGCAAGGTCTGAAAAGGGAACTTGACTTTTTTTTTACTATTTCCCTTTCAGGGTCGCTAAAATAAAAAAAAAAACATTACGAGCTAGACATAAGGTGTTTCGTACCTGTCAGTAGCAAAGTTTCGTTCTTTTTCCATCGCTGTAAAATAACTTGGTCTTGACGTTTGTCTGAGCCTTTACATCCGCAGCAACAGACGCAGAGGAAGAGGAGAAAGACCATAAAGTAAAACCAGAAGTTCTCCACTCGAAATCCAGTCTGCCTATGGGGGGCGTACGTCACTTTTGTAGTGGAGGTGGTAGCATTTGTAACTTCCTCGTACTCCACGCACCATTCCAGGCAGCCGTCGAAGCAATACGGACCCCCAGTTCCGTTGGCGCAGCTGTAACAGTAGCCCTCGTAGGTGCACTTTTGGTCTAAGCAGGAGATGCTACATATGTCTGTGCAATCTGGCCCATAAACGGGAGGTGCACAGTCTGAAATCATAATATAATGACTTTATGGCTTGTGCATCTAATAGGAAAAGCTGATATAGAAGGACAAGACAGGTTTCAAACGTTAAATTATGTATACATGTTAAAACATAGTGTTGTAACCCTGCCTTGCACCAGTGCTTGAGATGCACTAGCGCACTGTTAAACGTAAACAGGAAGACACTAGAATGGAGAGAAGAACAGTGCATCAGGGATTGTGAAGAGTCTGAATGTTTGGGAAACTAAGAGGCCAACTTTTGTGCTGCCTGAAGGTTGTAGTAGGGCCTGGACCGAAGCGGAAAAGGCTGTCGTTGGCCCACATTCGGGTTAAGTAGCAAAGGACTGGTATATTTAGTAGTAAGACTCTGAGGAAGCTGAAGGATGTTATGTGTTTGCCCTAGTGAATAAACACAACTATTTATTTCCTGTTAAACTATGTAGAGTTTCTTGCCTTTTCGTTGAGTGCCTACCCAAGAGATGCAACAATATGGTTATTGGGAACGTTTGGAGGGAAGGTTGAAGGACGTTGGGGTACGACACCCACCCTAGTGAAGCCACTGCTTTGGCCGTACCCTTTTTTTGGGTACACTTTCTATAAAACTTCTCAGCGTACAAGTCAAAAAGGGTAGTACTAAAATGTTCAAAGTTTATAGAAAGTGTACCAAAAAAAAAATTGAGAGAGAGAGCAAAAGAAACGAAGCGGCCTTAATCAAGAGGGAAAAAAAAAAGAAAGCTGCCCTGTCCGCCAGCACTGTATCAGATGCATACACATGCATGAATTGTGGCAAAATCTGCCGCTCTAGAATTGGCTTGATTAGCCACACCAGGTTCTGCCTCGTCTCAAGACTAAACCAAAACCGTTAAATTAGAGCGGCCCGCTTTAAAACGCCCTCCAAAAACAAACTCACTTTTGACCTGTCAATTCGATATCACTTTTCTCGTCATCATTTAGCGCCCCCCACCCCCATTTCCCTTTAAAATTTGATTTTTATAATCTGTTATATCTTATATCTAAGTGGCACAGCTCGCATTGTAACGCTACCCCTTCTAACCATATACTTTTTACCTGTGAAATTGATTACCAATATCACTTAAATTCCCCCACCCCTGCCTTTGAAAATAGTTTTACATACAATCTCTTATTGTTTCTATTGTCTCAATTATAAATTGTAAAAAAATGTGTATTCATTTAAAATTTTTAAACGTTTTGTGGAATGCCATATTTCTAGGATTGTTATACTATAAAATTAGACATTGTTTATATTTCAAATGTATTGATTAGTCAATAATAAATCTTCAACAGAAAAAAAAGTATAAATGTGTGGTACCTCCATAAGCTTCAAATTCACAGATTGACAAAGCACTGTTTGAATTATTTAGTGTTATTTCCACACTCTGAGTATATTTGCCATGTCTAGTTCTATGTATGAATGAAACTCTTGGCTCCGTGATTCCGCTGAAAGTAGAGATGACTTGATCTTTGCAGTCTAACAATTTTACTATGAACGTTTCATTAAATAAAGCTGTTGATGAAACAAAAAATGGCATGAAAAGAATTAAACCTTGTACATCTAGAAAGATGGAAAATTGTATTGAATATGTTGCCGATGTTTGATTATATTAAAGATTATTTGGCCTACATCCTAATCCCTAATCCCTGGTTTGAGTGCTGGAAAGCTTATGAGGACTTGTTGTCCAGTCCTTGAGCAAGCTATTACAACACAATGTATTGTTTGTAAAATGTTTTACATGTTTCGGGTGTTCCTTCAGAGTTGAAGATAGTTTACTTCCTAGTCCAAACCTTCCGCAGGACGACGGGGGATGGGAGCGGGCAGGGTTTGAACCCTCGATTGTCGATAAATCCAAACGACAGTCCAGCGCGCAAACCGCACGACCAGGCAGCCATTGTCCAATAGGCTTATATTTCGAACTTCTCATTCCAAACATTCCAAACCTCTGAAGCTCTCACTCAATTGGAATTTGATCAAGATGATGGTGATCACTAATCCAACAGGTCGACGGGGGATGGCGGTGAGCAGCATTAGAACCCAGGACCATAGAGACAACAGACCAGAGCTCAAACCACACAATACCTGCTATTGGTGAGGGTTACATTCCATTTCCTCCCGTAAATTCCAAAAATCTTCGAAGTACTGAACACGTCTAATGTATGACATTCTATCAGCTAGTTTAGTTTTCTCAGGCACATTCCAAAGAAAATCTTGCTCACAAATACAGCAATAGTGTAGTAATATAAAGTAAACATAATTAAAATAATACTAATAATTACATCTGTTTTAACGTAGTATAATACGTACATATATGAAGTACATTTGTATGTAAATATTGTACCATTTAAAATTATTTTCCAGTTAGTGTGAATGTAATAGATTTACATTTTTTTTTGGGCTTAAAAAAATTGCAAAAGTATTTCACCTAATTGAAGACATCTTGAAAACAAATATCATCTAAGAGAGGAAAAAACAAACCGCCAGTTTGCTCGTCCACAGAAGGTGAACAGTGAATTTGTATGGATTTTATGGGATTAGATCTAGTAGAAATCTATATGATGTATGTCGCAAACCACTGTGGGCTCACACCCGTTTGTGTGTGCGTAGCAGAACAACAAGAGTCCACTACGGGCCTGGCTATGGAATGTTGACCCAACTGACCCCTTACCCGCCATCATGGCCTTAGTTATTGTGGATTTTTTTTATATTTTTTTTTAATTGTTATTTCAATTTCTATTCTAATTTAATTATTTGTGTTTCTAATCTATTTTACTTAACTTAGACTTAGTTTATTATTGGGAAGGGAAATAAACAGTTGTATATTTTTCCCTTTTATTTTACTGTCACGTGACCAGGTGACCTGGTCTTGAACGAGGCAGGGTGACCTGGGTACTGTGGGACAAAGCGGAGTTGGCGTGGGGTTTTTGAGAGCGGGCGGTCGCATTCCCCGCTTCTTGTTCTTCCTAATAGTTCCAAATAAAATTCTTGCTTTAAGAATACTTTATTTAAATCCAAAGTGTACAGTCATTTTGGACATTTTAGTTTGTTATCAGTTTCATTGTTGTATCTATATTTCAAACGTTGTGGGTGATTCTATATTCTGTATCAATGCAGTTTTACGCTACGTGTTTGGAACTATTATTCTGGTGTTCAGTGTTATATGTGAACACCAAACACCAAACACCAATACCAACAAGTAGAGTTAAATCGCGGCAGGGCTAAAGCCACGAAATACACAGTTCCTGCGTCAACTGTCGGGCCTCCAGAACAGCTCTAGACTACGACCAGTCGAAGCAGGCGCCAGCACACTGCTAGCATCTTGTGACAATACATCTAGATCAAAATCTAAACTAGCATCTAGATATCTTAATTTTAATTCGGTGCCACAAAAAAAAAAACCTGCGTATTTATGAGGATATTATGATATCGGATGTATTATTAAAATGTTGATCTCAATACTGACATTGAAGTGACATTACTGTTAGAACCTTATTAAATAAAATACAACTTTGGTCAGAAAGAATATGGGTAATTTCACGACACATGAAAGCGAAAATTACCCTTATTAATTCAGATACGATAAAAGGCAAAGTAAAAAGGTACCTCTAAACTGAATGACTACTTCAAATACAACTATCCGTGACGGAAATGTCACTCTCCAGACTGCTTTCTTATCTTTGATATCTGCGGTAGAACATTTTGTCTCAGCGCTGTCTGTGACTCCATCAACGGAGAGTGACCCACGGCTGATAACTCCGTTCTTGTCCTTAGAGTAACTTGACATGGATACATTTTTACCGAGTGCAAGATTGTGGCCTATAGGTAGTTTGACATATTGCACAGATATTAGTCAAGGTTGTAATTTATTTGGACTTGACAATAAGGTAATGACTATTATTTTAAATAGTTGAGATATGTACACATATCACACATTCCCAATATTCAATGAATGTATTCTTATGCACCGAAAAACAAACCAGTTGTACTTTAAATATGCATTCACACCCCCCCCCCCCCTGCTCCACCCATTTCTTTTTGCTTCTCGTACTTTACAAAACTATGAAGCCTATCAATGAAAGATCCACCAAGTCATTGCCTGCATGTTCTCCCCTACCTGCGCTAACATAAACCGCACACCATTGTCTGGAATTGTTGAGCTCACTAAACGAAATATTGATCTGACATATGTAGCCAGGGATGTTACAGATGATGATCAGTGCGTCGGTTCCAAGTAAAATATCTCTTCGGTCCAAACAACGCCCTGCATAGCAAAATCTTGAAGTGCTGTCGTACATGACTTGAAGGCCCTTCAGACTATCTACAGACAATAAACAAACACTTTAGACAAAATAGATATTAATTATAATTTACTCCGTTATTATTAGTACATACATCTTTTGGGCATCTTTAATACTGACTTTTAATTGCTTTTTATAATAAAAACTGTCGTAGTTCACCAATACAAAAAAACTAACAACCTTACAATAATGATGAGATATATATATAGACTTAGAAGTTAATAGCAAAGGAAGTATAATATCTCTAGATGTAAGCATTTTCAAAAAACGATATCACACACATACTAACATACACACACACACACAGACACACTTCGAGCTTATACAAACACATGGAATTATTTAAGATGTGTATGCAATATAGTGGCATATATGTAAGCAAGATAGTTGCAGGTGTGTAAGCAATATAGTTCCAGATGTGTAAGCAATATAGTTCCAGATGTGTAAGCAATATAGTTGCAGATGTGTAAGCAATTTAGTTGCAGATGTGTAAGCGCTTTAGTTGCAGAGGTTTATGCAATATAATTGTAGATGCTTATGCAATGCAGATGTGTATGCAACATAGTTAAAATGTGTATGCGTAGTAGTTGCAGATGTACAATTTTAGGCACTTCCGCGCGGTGTCTAATGCAAATACTCAAACGGAGGTAACACTCAACGAAATCCAATAACACTCAAGGAAATCCAATAACACCGGCGAAAGGTTGAACAGTCAATAGAAGTTTGTCGACGCTGATACTGAATGTCGACCAAGACGTTAAATAGTAACGAAGGGGACGTCGAATGTCGACTAACTCTCTACGTTCATAAAAGTCGTCCAGGAAGTAGTCTGTTGACATCGGCTGATAGTTCGCTCTGCCTCAAACCTGTTCTTGTTTGTACTAGTCATGTCATTGTCTCTAATTTCTAATCATGCCATAACAGTATGCGCAATATAGTTAAAAATGCTTATGTAATATAGTTGCGAGAATTTTTGGCCAAAATACAGATATAACTATTATGAAAATTCTCAACAGTGTTGACCTGTTTCGTTACAGGCAATTGATAATTAATAAATAAAGAGTTATGGCACAATACATAGATAGCTCTCCACGCTTTCTTCTCGTTAGTCTGTCGTTTATTTTTGCCTGTATGAATGATTGTTTCATACATAACTTTCCCTGGCTGGTGTAGTAAACCTATTATATGCTCAAACTGTACGCATAACGCTAATATAAAAGTCAAGTAGGCTAATGCATAATTCAAGAAAATGATGCAAAGAAATATATCCCATATTTTGGGCAATTGGAAATTGTGTTTTCTTGACCTTAGTGTTTTACAAACTTTTCCCTTAACGAAACATTTTGCACACTCTGAGTATTTATCTGAACACTGTTTATTTTTGCTTTGTTTTAGAGAGATTAATTTACGTGCTTGCCTACAAGTTAATTATTCCAGTAGTTCGTGTAACACCTATTCCGGCCTCGCGAATTACTAAGGTTCCGAGTTTATTGTAGATCTGCGCGCCTAGAGAAGTAGATGCTTCATGCCTTCTATATGAATAATTGACTGAAACAAGTATAGGTTTTCGCTGTTTTGCATAAACAAGATTTATAACTTTGTAAGTTCACTAAATTTTATTTTTAATCCTACCTTTTGATACAGCCTCTATTTTTATCCAGGAAATTCGAGTTAAACCAGGAAATCGTATTATGAGAGGGCTAGACGCTGTAAAGTTTTGTTGACATTTGGTGGCGCTACGAAACTTCATTTCGTCTTGGCTTACTGTGGATGTCATTATTAGGTCTTCTGTGGACAGAGATATCAGCACAGTCAACCTAATGTGTTACACTCTTGGATATATAATGCAAATAGATTAAAATGACAAAATGCTCCCAATAGGGGTATGATGTTTTTGGAGAGAGCTTAGTATTGTCCTCACAATAATGTGACATATGCGGCTTTGGAGGTACCTTTGCATGTATTATCACTCACTGGCTGTATATTAGGAAGAAAAAAATGCGTTGGATATAGCTCTCTTGAGTTAAATACATTCAAACTCCAATGTATAGAATAAAAAATCACGAATATAGATCACAATGATAACTTGGTTGACATATAATTATGTATTTGAAATATAACACAGAATAGATACATACTATAAAATAATCAGTTCTTTGTGGCTGATCAATAAAGCGCTTGATTTTCAGAACCCGGTCTCCGGGGTTCGAGTCCTGGTGGAGCTTGGATTTTAAATTTTCTGGACCATAGTGCGCCTCTGATTCTACCCAGCTTTTAATCAACACCAGGTCGTTGGGTTGGCCACATGACACTGTCATTAACATTGTCAGCCATAGAAATAGATGACCTCTACATTATCTGATTTATAGCTCTACAGTTCCTGAAAAGGAACTTAACTTTACAAATACTCATGACTATCTAACATAAACAATGACCAACTGACATGAACAATGACCAACTGACATGAACAATGGCCGACTAACATTAACAATGACTAACTGACCCTCTGCGATGACATTTATATGGTAGTATGTAACGAACTTTCTGTATAGTTGCCGAAATATGTACTATCCCCTCCGCATAATTCCATTTTTTAACCTCTGTCAATCTAACATTTGTGAAATGTATTAATTATACGTCTACTTTAAAATAAGGTAAGTCAAAGGTCAACGTACTGTACTGACACTGCTGCCCAAAGAAACCTGGAAGACATCTGACATTTTCCTTACAGTCCCCAGAGGTCAAACATTCATTGTTCTCACATCTACACAGCACGTCACAATAAGTTCCATACCATCCAGGCAGACATCCTGGTAAACAAGCATTAGTAGCTTAGTACTGTATGTTAGTATATTGCTACAATCTGTTAAGTAGTATAAGATTAGTTTTAAGAGTGGATAAGCGGTAGGCTTCTGAACCTGGGGTTCTGGGTTCTAATCTCGGCGATTTCAAATTTTGGGATTTTTAAAAAAAGAAATCATAGAAAAAATGTTATGTAAAACTTTTAATAACTATTTGTTTCCATTTTTTAAAATAAAATCTTCTTACTTAATGTTTGTTGTAAAGTGTCCAGTGCTGTAAAAATAATATATTCGTGTAAATTACTATAAATCAACATTATTGACAAGATTTGAGAGCTCACTGTGAGGAACGAGCTACACGATGGCGTTACGATGCACATCCTGCACACAATACATCACTGCTGTCCTGCAGACTGTTGTGCAAGGACTTAATTTGAACGTCTGAAAAGAGACAAACGTAACGTTAAGTCACCAGTCCTACGTTCTCCAGCGTTGTCGCCGTGCCTACGTTCAAATCGATATATCACCATGGCGAGGTTAACAACGTTATACCATCATGCCTACGTTGTCAACGTTAAGTAACCAGGCCTACTTTCTCAACATTAAGACATCATACCTACGTTTTCAGTGTTGTCACCGTGCCTTCGCTCTCAGCGTTAAGGCATCATACCTACGTTTTCAGTGTTGTCAACGTGCCATTGATGTGTAACCATGCATAGGTTATCAATGTTATACCACCATGCCTACGTTTTCAGCGTTAAGTCGCTTAACCAACGTTCTCAACGTTAATTTTCCAAGCCTACGCTCTTAACGTTAAGTCACCAGGTCTACGTTCTCAGGCTATACTTCTTTCCCACAAGAGGACAAAGCAATACTCCATTGTACAGAAAAGCACTAAGCAATACTCCATTGTATAGAAGTGCACAAAGCAATACTCCATTGTACAGAAGTGCACAAAGTAATACTCCATTGTATAGAAGAGCACAAAGCAATAGTCCATTGTACAGAAGTGCACAAAGCAATACTCCATTGTACAGAAGTGCACAAAGAAATACTCCATTGTATAGAAGTGCACAAAGCAATACTCCATTGTACAGAAGTGCACAAAGCATTAATCCCTTCCTCACAAGTGCACAAAGCAATAATCCCTTTCTCACAAGTGCACAAAGCAATAATCCCTTTCTCACAAGTGCACAAAGCAATAATCCCTTCCTCACAAGTGCACAAAGCAATAATCCCTTCCTCACAAGTGCACAAAGCAATAATCCCTTCCTCACAAGTGCACAAAGCAATAATCCCCTCCTCACAAGTGCACAAAGCAATAATCCCTTCCTCACAAGTGCACAAAGCAATAATCCCTTCCTCACAAGTGCACAAAGCAATAATCCCTTCCTCACAAGTGCACAAAGCAATACTCCCTTCCTCACAAGTGCACAAAGCAATAATCCCTTCCTCACAAGTGCACAAAGCAATACTCCCTTCCTCACAAGTGCACAAAGCAATACTCCCTTCCTCACAAGTGCACAAAGTAATAATCCCTTCCTCACAAGTGCCAAAAGCAATACTCCCTTCCTCACAAGTGCACAAAGCAATACTCCCTTCCTCACAAGTGCACAAAGCAATACTCCCTTCCTCACAAGTGCACAAAGCAATACTCCCTTCCTCACAAGTGCACAAAGCCATTATCCCTTCCTCACAAGTGCACAAAGCAATAATCCCTTCCTCACAAGTGCACAAAGCAATACTCCCTTCCTCACAAGTGCACAAAGCAATAATCCCTTCCTCCCAAGTGCACAAAGCAATAATCCCTTCCTCACAAGTGCACAAAGCAATAATCACTTCCTCACAAGTGCACAAAGCAATAATCCCTTCCTCACAAGTGCACAAAGCAATAATTACTTCCTCACAAGTGCACAAAGCAATAATCACTTCCTCACAAGTGCACAAAGCAATACTCCCTTCCTCACAAGTGCACGAAGCAATACTCCCTTCCTCACAAGTGCACGAAGCAATAATCCCCTCCTCACAAGTGCACAAAGCAATACACCCCTCCTCACAAGTGCACAAAGCAATAATCCCCTCCTCACAAGTGCACAAAGCAATAATCCCTTCCTCACAAGTGCACAAAGCAATAATCCCTTCCTCACAAGTGCACAAAGCAATAATCCCTTCCTCACAAGTGCACAAAGCAATAATCTCTTCCTCACAAGTGCACAAAGCAATAATCCATTCCTCACAAGTGCACAAAGCAATACTCCCTTTCTCACAAGTGCACAAAGCAATAATTCCTTCCTCACAAGTGCACAAAGCAATACTCCCTTCCTCACAAGTGCACAAAGCAATACTCCCTTCCTCACAAGTGCACAAAGCAATACTCCCTTCCTCACAAGTGCACAAAGCAATACTCCCTTCCTCACAAGGGCACAAAGCAATACTCCCTTCCTCACAAGGGCACAAAGCAATAATCACTTCCTCACAAGTGCACAAAGCAATAATCCCTTCCTCACAAGTGCACAAAGCAATACTCCCTCCTCACAAGTGCACAAAGCAATAATCCCGTCCTCACAAGTGCACAAAGCAATAATCCATTCCTCACAAGTGCACAAAGCAATAATCTCCTCCTCACAAGTGCACAATGCAATAATCCCCTCCTCACAAGTGCACAAAGCAATAATACCTTCCTCACAAGTGCACAAAGCAATAATACCTTCCTCACAAGTGCACAAAGCAATACTCCTTTCCTCACAAGTGCACAAAGCAATAATCCCCTCCTCACAAGTGCACAAAGCAATAATCCCTTCCTCACAAGTGCACAAAGCAATAATCCCCTCCTCAAGTGCACAAAGCAATAATCCCTTCCTCACAAGTGCACAAAGCAATAATCCCCTCCTCACAAGTGCACAAAGCAATAATCCCCTCCTCACAAGTGCACAAAGCAATAATCCCCTCCTCACAAGTGCACAAAGCAATAATCCCTTCCTCACAAGTGCACAAGGCAATAATCCCCTCCTCACAAGTGCACAAAGCAATAATCCCTTCCTCACAAGTGCACAAAGCAATAATCCCTTCCTCACAAGTGCACAAAGCAATAATCCCCTCCTCACAAGTGCACAAAGCAATAATCCCCTCCTCACAAGTGCACAAAGCAATAATCCCCTCTTCACAAGTGCACAAAGCAATAATCCGCTCCTCACAAGTGCACAAAGCAATAATCCCCTCCTCACAAGTGCACAAAGCAATAATCCCCTCCTCACAAGTGCACAAAGCAATAATCCCCTCCTCACAAGTGCACAAAGCAATAATCCCCTCCTCACAAGTGCACAAAGCAATAATCTTTTCCTCACAAGTGCACAAAGCAATAATCCCTTCCTCACAAAAGCACAAAGCAATAATCCCTTCCTCACAAGTGCACAAAGCAATACTCCCTCCTCACAAGTGCACAAAGCAATAATCCCTGCCTCACAAGTGCACAAAGCAATAATCCCTTCCTCACAAGTGCACAAAGCAATACTCCCTCCTCACAAGTGCACAAAGCAATAATCCCCTCCTCACAAGTGCACAAAGCAATAATCCCCTCCTCACAAGTGCACAAAGCACTGAAAGAGCATAGAAAATAAATAATAAAACCAGCGAACTATTTTTTTTTTTAAATACATGTTTAAAAAGTTGAATAAGGAAAAGAGCACCTCAATAGCTGACATTTCTCTCAATAGTTCCAGTTTTATTTCCCTTTTTCTATACAACATAGATTTTTTCTTAAGCGTCACTAATTAATTAACCAATTGGTAAATGTTTTGAATAACATAGGTTATAAATCGAAAATTAATTTTGTGCAGAGTTTCCTTTTATCCGAGATAAGGAAGCGAGAGCGAAAGAGATGCAAAGGAGTACCCACCACAAAAAGATGAGTAATATTAGTTTCAAAAATAATAAATAATTGAACCAAAACTTGGATTGCAAATAACACATTCTCCTTCACTATAGTTTGGATCCGCCCTTGTGTTCATCCTGAGAAAAGGCCGGCAGATTTTGATATCTTTTGCAAAAAGGTCAGTGTTTTTCCATTTACGTTAACACGTAATCTAATCACAACTTGTTTCAGAAGTAAATGTCGCCTGAGATTCAAACAGCTATAACTAGTCAAGGTGAACAAATGAACTGTGAGTTTACAAATACCGTTTTCTGTCAGCACTGAGTTATCTTCATCTGTTAGGCCATCTTTATCGTCATCTGAGAAAGTTAAAGTTATATTTAGAATTTTTTATGGGGGGGTCATTAGAAGAACAGATAGATGATAGTTGTATTTAGTTTTTGTTGCAACTTATTCTATGAATATTTTATTATCAGTTTTTTGAAAACTAAAATCCGTTATGCAGACTTAATAAAAGATTAATTCATTTTTCGTTTCAAAACAAATGTCTTCGCTGTTCAACGCACTTGTGGAGAAAAAATAAGGCACTCTATTGTCTGACTAAAACCAAAAGTTAACCTAGTTAGGAGGCACTGTGGCTGAGTGTATAAGCGCTTGGCTTACGAACTGGAGGTTCATTATCTTTAGGGCGCCTCTGAGGTCATCCAGCTCTAATTGGTACGGTACTTTTTTTTTTGGGGGGGGGGAGTAAAGGCGGTTGTTGTTGTGCTGGCCACATGGCACCCTCGTTCCTCCTGGGCTACAGAAAGAGTTGACCTTTATATTATGTGCCGTATAGATCGCAAAGTCTGAAAGTGAAATTTACTACTTTACTGACCTAGTTCTAGAGCTATATATATCTAATATATTTGACGAGTCCGTTGTTAATCGATGTCTGCAACTATCTGCATATGCATATATAGCTCCTGATCGAAGATAAGCATATTTCTGATATCACATGGTCTCAAAGATGACTGCGAGACTCCAAGACTCACAGCTTCTCGCCATTAGGAACGATAGAGATCTAGAGCTTCCCAGCCAAAAATGTCAATATATCATTCCTGGAAATCGCTCCTGAGAAGGTCTTTATAGCGATTGTATTGACCTTCCTGGGAGCGCTTTCCTGCACAAAACACACCGAACAAAATTCATTTGGGAAGGCGATTGTCTGGCTTGCGGACTACATGTCGTCCCGTCCATCGAGGTTGGTGCCTTTTTACAGTCATTTTGATACTGTTCATGTTGGACAGCTTTAGAATTTCTGTGTCTGGCATGTTGGTCCGTTTAATGTTTACTTTTGTTGTTTTTGGACGCGTGGTGGCTAAGCGGTAAAGCGTTTCGCTTCTGAACAGGAGGTTCTAGGTTCGAATCCTGGTAAAGACTGGGATTTTTAACTTTGGCATCTTTGGGCGCGTCTGAGTCTACCCGGCTCTAATGGGTACCTGACGTTAGTTGGGGAAAGGTAAAGGCGGTTGGTCGTTGTGCTGGCCACATGACACCCTCGTTAACCGTATGCCACATAAACAGTGGACCCTTACATCATCTGCCCTATATACTACAAGTCAGAAAGGGAACTAATTGTTGTTTCTGTGTGTATCGCTTACTTGTATATGTTTATTATTTACTTTTATTTTTAATTGTTTGATGTTTATTTTACTCTTTGTAGTTTAAAGTTTACTTGTTAAAAAATGTTAAAGCTTACTTTTACTTTTAACAGCAAAACATTGCTCTACTATTACCATTTCTTATAGAATCATAATATTTATAGAAATATTCGAAGATTTAAATGAGGTATATGACTCTAAGACTGCCAACTATAAACTATACCTTTTTTGTTGGAGACTTCCTCGTCAATGTAACCATCACAGTCATTATCTTTCCAGTCTCCGTCGTTCTGTGGGCTAGGCGTACACCAAGTTGAGGTAGTTGTTGGTGGTGTTGGTCTGATGGTCATCGTTGGTGTGGTGGTAGCTGTGGAGGGCTTTGTCGACGTAGTGGTCGTTGAAGTAGAATTAATATTTCAGCTTTTATTTTAAAAAGACAATAGATCTAATCTCTTAAAGCTAGAGTTCAATTTGTGAACGTGTTGCCGACAATATAATACAAATTAGTTTGTGCTGCCAGCCGAAAATAGTCAAGAAATTTGATTTTTAGAGCACACAATGCATTGCATTTTTTGAGCTTATCAAAGGCAGACAGGCTACATGGGCTTTCGAGGAAATGCTGATAACCAAATGGACCGGTAGGGCCACCGAAAGGAACGCATGGATATCATTATATTAGGTATTATATTGTTAATGTTTTTATAACGTTTTCTTTTAAAGTGACTTTTTTAATGTCGATATAAAAAAAATATATATATTTTAACGACTCTACAGTTCAATACTAATATAATTGAACACATTTTCTGATGTAATGTAATAGGCTACATCCGTAGACAGCCCGCTTCAGCTCCTTACGGCCTACACACTTAGCTATTAAAAAGCAACACAAGGCCTTTATTTCTAATGAATATATTGAGCATGTGTACAGTAATCGATATATTATCCAACATGCAATATTTTGCGCAAGGGTGATTAGAGAATCTTATCTCCCCTTAACACGTCAAGTATAATGTGCAGCTTGCGGCTTCAACTCTTAGTGCTGCTCTTGCCGTCAAATAGAGATGTATTTTAAAGGGTGAAGGCCTATCTGAAATTTTTTTTGATTAGTATTTTAGTATTTATGAATAAAGAAGAGTGTTTTTTGTTTTTTTTTACAAAGCTTGTATCAAGTCACTCCGTCTGTCTGTCTGTCTGTTCGGTAAAAAGTTTGTTCACGTTATTTCTTCCACACCTATTCTCGGATCAAGTTGAAACTTCGCACAATTATTTATTACCATAAACATATGATTTTTTTTTAATAGACAAGAAATTAACCAATAAAAAGAAAAAAGGAAAATTGTCTTTAATTAATGGTAACTAACTATTTTGTTTGGTAACAACCTTCAGTATTCACACATACGGCTAACAATTTAAAGAATCGTCCCCTCAGATATTTAAACACCTTATTTCAAAATTATAAATCAAATGTTTTAAAAGAAAATAGTTGCAAGTGCGGAGTGCATTTCGCTTATATAAGCTTTGTTTCTTAACAAAGTATTCTTTTATAATTTGCTTCTTTCAATACTTGTACTGTCGTTCGATTGTAAGTCTATTGACATAACAGCTCACTACATACATCTTCTAAATAATTAAAGTCTACGCTTGTATTTCCAAAGGCGATTGGAGTCGCATAGGTACTTCCTTCGCCTAATCCAAACATATAGCAGCCGAAAGCTTGACCACTATAAGTCCTCAGAGAGAAAGGCGAATCCACATTCGGATCCAAATCAATTTGTAGAAGTCGTAATTTCATGTAGCTGATAATATTGTGAAGCGTCTTAAAACTGTAGACATAAAAAATAAAACAAGGTTATAAAGACAGTTTGTGTGGAAACACAAACTCAAAATCGGCCCCCGAAGTGTTCCACCCAGGCAGGCTTCAATATTTTCAGAAAGAACATCCAAATGAAGTTATATCTAGGACAAAAAAGAGATAAGAATGGAGAAAGAAGGTTAACAGATCTTGTGTAGTGCCCCAAGGGTCCAGCAGATCAAAGGATAGGTGCAAGTGAATGCAAAGTTAGATGTGCAGCTGGCCTAACTAGTTCCCCTTTCAGATCTCGTGGTCTATAGCAGGGGTCGGCAACCTTTTCAGTTGGAAGAGCCAAAAAAAAACAATTTTCAAAATTTTCAAAGTTTTTAAAGAGCCACAAAGTTTTTTCTTGCCAATTATATATAGTACTCACACAATTATTTTTTTTAATGAAAAAAAAAAAAAGAATTCATATATAAGTAGTGTTTTTCACAACAAATTAGATAATATATATATATATATATGGCATTAGTTTATACTTTTTTTTTAAATTTCGGTAACAACTAAAGCAATGAAACATTTATTGACACCACTAACTTGTACTTCAATAACAAACAATTGAGCAAACAAATTCATTGGGAGCGTTGGCTTTGCATGGTTTAGAAAGTTTGGATACATTTGGCTCATAACTTGTTGTTTTATTTTTAAACACGACTCTAAATTTTCATTTGTTAGTTGGCCTCTTACTTTACTTTTAATTCTATTCATGCAAGAGAATGCACTTACGAATAAGAAAGAAAGTCAGCACTCCAAATGTCAACTTCTTCACCTCACTGTAGCAATCTGAAAGATTATGTCATGCGCCGAATCAACTCGCGGCACTTCTTTTAAAACTGTCCATTTTTGTTGCGTTACATACATTTCTGGAGCTCCAACACATCCAACTTGCTTTTCCACATTTTTTTAGTTTTCAAATCGATCATTGCATTTATAGAGATCTAGTATCAATTCCTAATGTCTCAATGTGGAGTTCGGTGTTATGTGTGTTAGATTTACAATAAATGCTTTGGTAATTTGCATTGCTATTTTGTTGGTTTTGAATTGCTCAAATCTGTCAACAAATTCACCTGAATTATTTTTTTTTGTATAACTGTGCTGAAGAAATTCTTATCAACCGTTGCACTGATTGGATAGCGGCACTGATGTAGACAGTGAAAATAAAGTAACGTACCGCTCTGAATATCTCTGCAAAAAGAATTCATTTTCTTCGAAACAAACCAATTCGTCTACAAAAACATAGGATGAGTTTCCCTTTCCTTGCAGTTTTAGATTTAGCTCATTTAATTTCTCTGTTATATCAACCTTATAGTAAAATTTTTGCAACCATTTGTCGTTCTCTAATTCAGGGGGATAAATGGCTTTTTCATTTAGGAATGTATTTATTTTCCTTCAAGCACAAAGCAAAACGTTCATCGCCTGACCTTTGGAAAGTCCTAGCACTTTTTGGGAAGAAGGAGGTCGGAGTACTGAGTTTCCATTTCGTGACGATGGCAGAGTGCTTTTGACAAAGTGCTGTTAACAATCTTGATTACCAAATTCATGACCTCAACTGTTTCGGCAGGAAATGTTTGGACACAAAGCGCTTCTTGGTGTATTATACAGATAACACATACAAATTTCGTGGTTTATTTTGCTCCCAAAAATCCTAGCTGCCCTTTTATTTTTTCCTGTCATACTTCTAGCTCCATCAGTTGCTGTTTAAACGATTTTGATTTAAATCCATCTGAATTTCTGCACGACATTCGCTTCCAGTTTGTACCGAGAGCGGTAACAATCCAAAAGGTTCTTCTTTTGGACCTTGGAAAGACATATACCTGACAAAATTGGCAACTTGTGCCTTGTCTTTATGTCGCAAGACTCATCTATAGCAAGTGATAAAACAGAACAAAGTAGAATATCTTCCAAATATGTAACATTTGAAGACATTTTAGTTGTTCTGTCTTGTACTGTTTCAGCGGATAGTGGCAAATCTTTGATTTTTTTTTGTCAAGATTTCTGGCTGTTTTTGAAATCACGAAACTGTTCTTCAGATGCACGTAAGGAGCCGTCTTCGAAATACTCACCATCTGTAAATGGTTTGCCTTTTTGTGCAATTTCTAGTGGTACCGCAAACCCTGCCAGATGAGCATTACTTGTTGATTGCTTGTAACTTTGAGAAGATAATTGGCTTCTTACTCATTGACTTGAAACAACAAACTATACGTCACAGTCAAAGCTCGTGGTAATGATGCAATTTGTCTTGCGTCAAAATGAATTCGAGAGCTTCCGCCGAGAGCTTCCGACGAGAGCTTCCGACGGACTTACAAAAGTGACGACGAGTGTAAAGGGTGAGGGTTGTGGTGAAAAACGATTTAGAACTATTGTAAAAAATGTTTCGATAAAATAAATAATATTTGCGTACGGAACTAAAGAGCCGCAGCTTCACATCCAAAGAGCGGCTATAGGGCAGATGATGTAAAGGCGCCCAAGGATTCCGAAGTTGAAAATCCCAGTCTTCACGAATCCGGCAAGCCCCGCTCAGCTACCGCACCTCCTCTGGCCTAACTGATGTAATTAGCCTTTCAGTTAACAAAACAAACAATTCTGATTGTAAATAAATGAGTCCACAAGAAAAAGACGAACTGAAGTGAACAAAACAGTGAGCAAGCAGGAGAGAGCAAAACAAGAAAGGAGGTATCGAAGAATGTGACAAAAGTCAAAGAGAATGCAAAAAGAAAAACGTTTACAAGTGACTACGTCATAGGTATATATATTTATATTTAAAATGGAAATCAAGTATTACATTGCAAGAAAGAAATAACAATTTATGATGCAAGAGCTAATCAGTCTTACAAAACTTTTTGAAAAAACAAAGCAATTATTGTTATTACATAAAGCTGTAGCATATACGTGTGTGTATCTAGCAGACGTCAGAGTGGTGAACAAAGAATGCAGCTGTAAGTCATAAAAATTGAGAGCATATAACTATGATTAGCTTACAAGAGAGGGAAAAAAAAGTATTCATTGTAAATAGAAACATTTGTGACATGTCAGACTGTTGTGTTTGTAGATATGAAAAGCAGAAAAAAAAAAAAAAGGCTAAGAAATAGAAAACAAACAAAAAAAAGGTGGATGCCTATTTGAATACCAAAGTAAGCAGAGGACACGAAGAATAGGAGTACAAAACACAGCGATAGAAAATGTGAACAAAGAGAATGTATAAAGAGATGACAGTGAAAAGAGAAAGTCAAAGCTCAAAAGAGAATGAAAAGTGTCAACGTTTAATAGAACCAGGGGCGGCACCATATTCTAACGAGTTCAGTGCATGGGGTCAGGGCGCTCCGAGGGACTTCTAAAGCGATCAGGGAAAACATAAAACATATAAATACTTTTTAAAAAAAAAAAAAGCTCATATGAAGTGTAATTGTATCAATTCGTTTGGATTAGTCATGTAATTAAGTTGCTAACAGATCTAGAACTACAACAAGAGATCTGTACAATTGGAAATATTTTCAACCAATTATTTTTGTTTAGCGCTTTTTTATGCTTTAAGCTTTCTCGATGTGCCATGATCCTATCACTTGTCTGGACCAGCTGGGAAAATAGGAGGGGTGAAAAATGAATTCACATCTGGGTGAATTCTAGGGAAATTGTTTTTTTTTTTTTTAAGGCACATATATCTACCTTATTGAGTCGTATCAAATTATATCTGACAATCTAATTTTTAACATCTATTTCCTTGCCTTCACGTGCGGCTAATAAAACTTTATATCCAGCTCTTGCATTGTAGACAGAAATTTTTTTTTTGTGGATTGTCCATACACTGACCAGCGATGAAACATTCCATAAACTTTATGACAATGATTATGACAATGATTATGACAATGATTATAACGATGATTATGAGCTTTTGATTGTGACTTACACGGACACCGTAAATCTTTTAAGGTACAGTAGTGGCTGAGTGGTAACAGCTTTGGCTTCCGAAACGAGGCGTCCCGGGTTCAAATATCAGGAAACAATGGGATTTTAATTTCGGGATATGTAAGGTGCGATTGAGTCCACCTTATTCTAATTAATACCTGACATTTAATTGGTAAAATAAAGGTCGTTGTGATGTCCACATTGCACCCTCGTTAACCGTATGATATGATATTTGATATTTTAGGTTTTTGGCACATCGGCACAATTTAGGCCATATCGTGCCTATAATTCCTCACGAGTATTCCCCCCCCCCCTTTTATAGTACATGATCTAATTGTTACACAACTAAGTAAGAGTTATTAAAAATAAGTTTCATTCCTAGCCCCAAGAGTACAAAGAGTAAACATGTATATAATGTTTTCAAAAAATGTGTTGTAAATATTATATATTCACAATTACTTTGACTTATCACAAATTGAATGTTCGTAGTAAACCCCAAATCATAGCAGGTTAAAAATGTACACTGCGCCGCATCCGATAATCAGAAAAGCTCAGTAACAGATTTTAACTCAAACATCAAAAAAGACTCACGTATTTAAAGTCATATTATTTAGTACGTAATCTTGTAAGCTCCCTGCAGCAATAATGATGATTCCATGCTCGGAGAACTGCACAGGTAACCTGTTATAAGAATGAAAGATGAACTTTTAGGTTTCTTGAACGTATTCCATCTAGGTTTTCGATTTTCTAGTCGAAAAATATTTTTAAAATTTACTAATTATTTTGTAGAAGCATTTTTTTAATAATTAAAATAAAGTAAAGTTTCCCTTTTAGACCTGTGCCCTATTTTTTATAATTATTAACACAAAATTAAAACAAGAAAAATAGAAAAAAAAATACTTTAAAAATTCATAGCTTAGATCGATCGTAGTTGTGTCAATTGTCAGGGGCAGGTATGGCGAGAGTGAATATGTTACTTTATGACATTTTGGTATGATAGTTATATCCCCTTGTTATGTACTCCCAGGTTATGAATGTGAACAGTCTGCACGTGTTGTGAACTGAATGGTTACGTCTCCCATGAATTTGCGAGAGACTGTGCTAGTCAGTGAGGTCTTGTTCCCTGTCCAGGAAGGTTGGACGGTTGCTTCCTGGACTGGTGTTTGTGTATTAATATTTATTGAGAGTTGTCATTGTGTGCTCTATTGGATATTATAGTATTATTGTTAAGTTATTGTTCTAGATATCCTGGTAAATCGACAGGAGGGCGCGGGAAATCTGTTTTAAGTTATAAAATGGTTTAATTTATTAATGTATACACCTTGAATTAGCGCGAGTACTATGAAAGTGCGGGGACCACTGCGGTCGCATAGGTTGCAGTGGCCTAAGGCCGGCCCTGCAAAATAGCGGCATATGATACGCCGCGGTCGACTAGTATATTATATTATGAAGACTTTAATCTCGATTTAACCAATAACAATATGTTAATAATAACCTTATTTACACTACTCCATTTTCTAATTCTCCTCAATCTTCCCCAATCAACACGCATTCCCACCATTCTACATTCACACTTCACTGCGCACGTAACAGTTAAGTACCAGGTGACTGAGCACCGCTCGTTAGAATTATTTGTTAGCGAAGATGTTTACCGGAACTCATTATGAGGAGAATGAGTGATCGGGTAAAGACTTCCACTCGAGTTCCCTTTGTGTACCTTTAATTCTAAATGACGTGTTGCATGTGGCGATCAGAATAGAAAGTCTCTTTAAGTCCCCTTACAGTCTAGAACAACCCATAGCTCTTCTTCTTCTAGCCAGCTTTATTGCTGCTGAGCTGTCAGCTCTTTTGCATTCTGCAACGAGGAAAAAAGTGTGCTGTTTTCTTCAGTTGTTCAGCACAGCACTACAGGGTGTTGGTTATGTTGGGCTGTAGTGGAAGTAGGGTCTGCCTAAGGTGGATTAGGGAGGGGCATTTAAAGAGGAAATGGTTTACGGTTTCAAAGCGGTGGGTGCGGTGTCTGCAAAGGGGGAGTTGTGTGGAGTTTATTTTGTTCAGGTGGTAATTTAATAGTTGTGTGTGTCCTGTTCTTAGTTGGAAGATTGTAGATTGTTCTTTGCGGGGGAGGAAGTTAATACTGTCCAGTTTGTTAGGCGTAGTCATTTCTCTGTACATGGCTCTGCCTGTGTTTCCTGATGCCCATTGGTTGAGCCACTCCTCTTTGTGATTGTTGACTAACATTGACCTTAGGGTGAGGTAGTTAACAGGTCTATCTGGTTGTTCCATAGATGAACCTGCCTTTGATAGCTTATCTGCCTTTTCATTTCCCATGGTGCCAATGTGTCTAGGGATCCGCTGTAGTGTGATATTGATATTTAATTTTGATATCATCTGATGGATTATCACAATGAGTGTTGTCAACTCTCTTGGGCTGTTGGAGGCGCTGCTGTTAAGTGCTTTCAGAGTAGATTGGGAGTCTGTAAATGACGTTGCATGTGGCAATGAGAATAGAAAGTCACTTTAAGTCCCCTAACAGTCTAAAACAAACCATAGCTCACGGCGTTTCGTTTTTACATTGCAGTTTCTGCGTCAAACTATCGAACTATTACTAGCTTGGAAGAAAGTATTTGCTAAGTAACTTCTCAAATGGTAACGATTAATCATTAATTATTTCAATTCGAGTATGTAGTATGGATTTGGTAAGAAGAATGAAGTGTTACAAAATTTCTACGTTAAAGGGTTAAGACTTGCATTCTGTAACAAAGTAAAGTAGCGCATTGTTTCCCTAAGAGACTCTATGAGGGCCTAGTGACGAAAGCGGTGCCATTTTTTTTTCCCTTTGACGTCAATTTGAAAATTTTCATTCATAAAACATTCTTGTAAAAATTAACGTTTCAATAATAAAACATTTTCAAACCGATATAACGGTCGAGCTCGAGTTTTTCCCCTTGTTGCTAATGTGTCAAGAATTTTTTTCTCAATTCTTTAAATATAACTTTTAAGTTTAAAGCAAATCGTTTGAACCGTTTTCGAAATAAAATTTATTTGTAAATATACATACATACATTCATACATAAAAGAATTGCTCGCTTAAGAGTAAAGGATAAAGTGCAGTGATTGACAGACTTGACCTTGACTTCTGATGTTTGTTACAGAAGAGACTTTAATCTCGATTCTATCATATATATATATATATATATATATATATATATATATATATATATATATATATATATATATATATATATATATATATCAATAATAACCTCATTTACACTTCTCGACTTACTAATCCTTCTCTTTCAACACTATAAATACTTCAGAATATGCATATTTTACAAAGCCATCTTAATTCAATTGCAATGATCCTCCTCTCTAACTATGCAATTAGCGACAAAGACGTATAGCGGTGTATGTGTATATATATATATATAAAATGTGGCCATCACCAGCTGTCGAGGGTTGAGCCTTTGACTTCCCACATTGTTTTGAGCTTTGCACGTGCTGCTGTGGACTATGCTATTTGGTCTAGTTCCCTCATCTGAGACGCTAGCTCCGAGGTATTTAAAACTATTTTTCTGTGCTGCCGTTTAGGCGCTCAGTAGACACAACTCTGCTCGAGTCGGGTGTCGAACCTCGAGCCCCCTTCATAGGTATCCAAGCCGAGTTCTAGCGTACTTGGCCTCTCGACCACGCTTCATTTCTAAAGCCCAGTTTTTTATTTTAACCAAACAAAAAAAAAGTGCTATGATCCATTAAAAACTTACTTTGCGAGATATTCTGTCATAAATAAATTCGACGGGAGTATGGAACACGATGTCCTTTCAAACGTACTATTTCTTTTGAAAATAAGGACAACTTGCAATGCTGACGCGGAATGAATTATGAAAGTTCCTGGGTGAAACTGCAAAGTACAAACAAGAATTAATTTGCTTAAAAATATTAGCGGATTCCTTAACATTTAATTTTAAAATCGATTCCTGCTATAAGAAAATGGAGGCGCGACGCCTGAGTTGTAAAGCGCTTGGCTTTCAAACCAGGTGTTACGGCTTCGAAACCTGGTGATGACGTGGCGCCCCTATATCTTAGGAGGGAGAGGGCAGTACTCATGGCCTACGAGCGCTATAAAAGGGGCGACTCTAGGCTACCCACCTCTATCTTAGTGCGTCAGTGGAGAGAGAGGAACCGCATCAAAATGCGATCGTTCCTCCACATAGCGGCCAATTTGTCAAAAACAGCTGGACTCTCCACTTACAGAATACCTATTAGGAGAATTAGTACGTGCCCCCCGTGGAGGAGATAGCCGGCCCCACAAATAAACCTGTCCCTTTTAGGGCAAGAGGGAGCCACCAAGAGGGATTAACACCAGCCATACTACAAAATTTGGCATCTAAAACAATTAAGTCCTACCCATCGGATGCAATTTTCTGCTACACTGATGGGTCGGTAATGAGGGACCCCGATAGATCGGGGTATGGGGTCCTTATAGTATACCCCGACCGGACTGAACAAGACAGGCTCTCTGGACGCCGAATTGACAGGGATAACTAGAGCGTTCGAGGCCATTAGGGCCCGAATGCTCCAATACGAGACTAGCGCCACTACGGTGGTGCTGGTCACCGAGTCTCGCTCCAGTCTCCTAGCTATGGGTGGCGGCGGGGGAGGATCACCCGTAATAGAAGAGGCAGTCGGCGCCGCAGATAACATCCGCCGGGCTATTGGAGCTGTCGTTTTTATGCAGTGGGCGCCTTCACATTGCGGCGTGAAGGGCAATGAAACGGCAGACGCCCTCGCAAGGGAGGGTGCAATGGCAGCCACACACCTCGAAGCACCAAGCACGTACTTACAAGCAACGGCACAAATCCGAGCACTCATTCATGAGAAGTGGTTAAAGTCCGGGGAGGAATCCGACAGAGCACGTGGTGTCTGGCAGCACATGCGTCACCCAGATCGCGACGATCCATGGTGGCGACTGAAGAGGTCAGAGCAATCGATTATTGCACAATGCAGAACGGAACACTGTCCTATAGGGGCATATTTTGCCCGGTTCCGCACAAACTTTGACTCCCGATGCCGCCACTGTGGAGACAGCTCTGAAACAGTGGCGCATGTCTTGTATGAGTGTCCCCAGCTCCGCGAGCTAAGGGGGGACCTGTCTGTGCAGTCACTCGAACTGTATGGTAGCTATGAGGCACTACGCCGGACGGCTAAGTTTCTTGCCAGAGCACTACGGGAGGACTAGTACTTCCTGCTCTGATTTTTCAATAGGAGTTCATCTCAGGTGATGACTGGGATTCTTAATTTCGGATCTTTAGGGCGAGTTTAAGTCCACCCAGCTCTAATGTGTACCTGGCACTAGTTGGGAAAATAAGGTTGTTATGTAAGGCTCTGCGCATGCCTGACCTTTTTTTTTGTAGACGTACGCTATTAATGAATGTCACAATTAGAATATATCTCAACACGGCTTCGCAGCTTTAGCGAACGAATGTATGAAAAATGCTTTAGAAAAACAAATTTGATTAATGTGATTCAAATATAAAATGAATGGAGTATGATTAGTATGTTCATGTGTTAAAGTATAAAACTGTCTTTGCGAAGAGAAGTTATATCATCTTAGAGTTGAATTAGAGTTTTAGACCTAATGTCTAATAAAAGAATGCACATCAGGAATTATAAATTCGCAGATATAAGGAACAAATTTATGTAAAAAAAATGCTTTCGAAACACAAATTTGAAGATTAATTTTATTAAATAATGAAATCAATGGACTATATTTTGTACTTTCATGTGTCAAAGTAAAAAAAACTATCTGAGCAAAGTGTAGTTCCTAAAAATAGATCTTGATCTAGATCCTTTCGATCTTTTTATGTAAACATAGTAAACATAGCCTAGGCACTCTATACCTAGGTATGATGAGTAAGCCTAGATTGATGAAGTTATAATGCTTTCATATAGTTGGTCAACTTTTTTTTTTGAGGGTCTTAAGTTTGTTTTAGGGCAACAATACATACACTACTGTCTAAGTTAGTATCCAAAGAACATTTATCCCAAGTTTAATCAAGATTGGTCAGACGAGTTTGATTTCTTTTTGTCACATACATACGCCTTACATTCTACTTTATAGTATAAGAAGATAAATGTTTCTAAGCACATAAATTTAAAAAAAAAGTAAAATGTTTAGTATTACAACTTTGTACAACTTTTACGCAGAATTTAAAATATTTTAATAATTAATATTTGAAAAGAAAATCGAAGGTTCCTTTTAATGAAACAGAATTGTAAACAATGAGCAGATATTTCATTGAACTATTAGTGTTTAAATCCCGAATAATGTTAATATCATAATGTTAATAAACACTGCAAATTAGGGGAAATATGAATTTACCTCATAAATTGTCGATTTTCTTGTCGAATTATACCTGCTTGTTGTTTTATTCACCATGTCCGTGACATTAAACATCTGGCAACAAGGTGCATAGACAGTACACTGACAGTCGTGACTCAAGGGACAGTAACATATGTACTCGTATTTAGGTAGCTTTAGTACAGGCATTAAGTTATCTAGTGGACATATATGGGTTGCAGATATTTAAGAGACTAAAGATATTGATTAAAATATGTACATTTATTCAAGAATGTACTTTTTTTTAGATGCGCTTATTCTATTCGCTATAAACGAGATGAATAAAGATGAGATCCTGGACATCAGCTAACGTCAGAACAATGTCGCCACATCGCAGTGCCAATATCCCAACACATGTGTCGTTACAGTATGAGATCAGCGTCGTCACAGGTCTTGCCAAGGTGTATATCTGCGACCAGCACGCTGCCTTAAGGTCATAGGCTCCTGATTTCACCACAGAGTGGACTCTCAAATTCAAAATAACGGCACGAGCCGATACAGTATGAGATCAGCGGCGTTGCGATGAGTAGGCTGCCTTAGGGTCACAGGCTCCTGATTTCACCCCAGGGTGCACCCCCAAAAGCCTTTTTCATGGTTAGGTATAGTCATAAAGCCACAGAGGTTTGAATCCAGAGTTTTCCTTCTCCTAAGCAAGCCAAGGCTAAAGAACCCATCTTTTTCTGAAAGCAGAGGGCATACTTGTACTTCTAATTGCTTTTTTTTTCTAATACAAAACATTGAGCAATTTTTTTTCAGTCATAGTACATTTATTGTTCTTTACATTGTTATAAGATACTCTCACTAAACATATTGGCGAACAATGGTTAAGCTTGCCCTGGATGTGGCAAAATATATAGGTTACAGATGGGGATACGAAGCCACGGGAAATATTGCATTCCTATCTTCGGACTCTAAGACAAGTGTTATGGACATATGTCTATATTCGAAAGCACTATCGACTTTATTAGTTAATCTTTTAGTTAGCCGTAATGTTTAATGGTTTTATAAATATACATAATAACAGCACTATGCATTTTCCGGAAAATGTTCTTAGCAGTAGTAAGATTTGAAAAAAAAAAGCGATCTTAAAATGCATTAAAACAACAGAAGCACACTTCTAAATAAAGACGTGAAAATAATTACAGTGATAATTTAATGTATAGACAAACACAATGTAGGCTCGAGGTGATAACATTACAAACACAAACTTGAGCTCAAACGACAAACCAATCTAAGCAAAATGAGCTTATAGATCTTAATGGTCTTTTTTGCTGTACTTTACCTAATTGAAACAAGTCCGAATTATTATAGAGATAATCCGTTATCAAGACACCGAACGGGTCTCTGGAATTAAAACTATAGAACACAAAGGAGGATTCTGTCAAAGATATAGAACAATAGTTATAGAAAATAATATGCATTTCAATATTGCCTTTGTATATATCGCGACTACTTTAGAACAGGGCCTGTCTTAGACCACTGCAACCTATACGCCCCGAGCTAATTCGAATTGTACATTATTACATTAAACCATTTTCATTTATATATAATAACAAGATTTCCGCAGCCTCATTTTTTGGACCTCCTGGTAATCTCCTGAAATTGCAAAATTTACGAAAAAGTCCTGGAAATTTCCTGAAAAATTCAAAAAGATATCCTAAAAAGTGGACAAAATCTCATTTTGAGGTGCCTATCCCACTCGCGATAAAAAAAAAACGTTATTGTCAGCTTTCCTTAATTAAATAACAAAAATTATGGCAAAAAACAAATGTATTTTATAATTTTAAAAAATCTTAATTTTGCCATTATGTTTATCCCCGCCCATACTGGGCCCCACGCAATCCGTTTTGCATAGGGCCTTGCAATAATTAGGACCGGCCCTGCTTTAGAATGCTCACTATGCTCTGGTCCCATTCAGAGTATGCAGAAAAAGGTTTCTGGTATGTATATGGCTGCTAATAAAACTATCGCTGTTCGGGACAAATCTGGAAAGTTTTGACTTCATCGAGATTCGATATATAAGGAAAATGGTCAATGCATCTACAAAAATTTCATATTATGATTGACTTTGCAGCTAGTTATTTACCGTTTACATTTCAGGTCCCATTTAAATAGTCGATGCACATTTTGTATTGGCAGTCAGAAAAGTGTTGTTTTTTTCCATGGGGCATGGTGGCTTATTGATTAAGCGCTCGGCTTTCGAACCTGGGGTCCTTGGTTGGATTCTCGGAAAAAACTGAGATTATGAATTTCGTGATTTCTAGGGCTCCCCTGAGTCCACCCAACTACCTGACTTTATTTGGGGAAAGTAAAGGAGGTTGGTCGTCGTGCTGGCCATGTGACTCCCTGCTCGTTGGCCATAGAAATAGAGGACCTTAACATCAACATCAGCGCAAGGGAATGCAAGGTCTAATAGGGAACTTTTTAGTCAGAGTTTTAATTATTTTTAGCGGCCCCCCGAAAGGGGAATAGACGCTATTAGTTTTGTGTGGTATGTCTGTCCGTCTGTCCGTCTGTCCCATTTAGATCTATTTAACTAGAAAAGATATTGAAAATCTGACATCATGATATTTTAGAACTTTCATAGTTCTGATGCAATGGCTTTTTTTTCTTTTCTGAAAGCGAAAAATTTCATTTTTAAAATCATCTATGCAAGCAGTTTTTTTTTCATAAAATTACAATTTGTACACCATTTCACTATTAATAGTAACAAACACGAGAGGCTATTTAGTAAGGGAGATGACTATTCTCCATATTTTTAACACATTCATGCAAACGGTTTAGTTGGTTTTTTTTTTTTTTTTTTTTTGTTATTACAGAAATTTTGTTTTACTAATGTATTGTTAAGTTAAGTATGTTCAGTTCAACTTACTACTACATTGACAAAAAATTGTTTACTGTTTTTTTTTTAAGGAGAAAGTAGTTTTTAATATTATCACAATTACTGCAGCAACGGTACTTAGTAATAGGACAGTTACACTTAATAACTAAATCCATTATATTGTCTTTTTTACGGAAATACAGCGATTAGACCCCACGATGACCTGTAACTATCGTAAAAAAACGCAAGCTATAAATCTATGTCCACATTTATAAAGTCTTGGGAGCTTGCAAAGACATTCCTTCAGGTAACAGTTCCAGGAAAAATAACAAGAGGCAGACAGCGAAAGCGATGGAAAGACGACAAATGAGAGCGAAAGGGCCAGCCATGGTTAGATGTGAAAAAAAGAGAGAGGAAAGGAGAACGACGGTCTTCAGATCTTGCATGGTGCTCCAACGGTCAAACAGACTAAGGGATAGCTAACGTTAAAAAGGTTAAAAGATCGGTTATGACAAGACCCATTATTTCAAGGAAAATAAAGGTATATTCATTGTAGTCCCTTTAATTGTGTACACTGAGGGATTCTATAGTAGTTGTGTAGGGTCTGCAGCAGTAGTACCCACCTAACAAGTAAGGAACATCTTTTTATGAATGTCGAGAGTCTGGAATGACTTCAGATATGTTTTCACTAACCCCTCGGTTGATATAACAACAGTGCATATTGTTATTTTACTGCACTTCTAAGGTTTTATATGTTACAAGCTTAGCCTTTTGCTGTGTAGACAGGATTTTTTTTTATTTCTGGATTTTTCGCCCACAACTGAAACCTCATTATTTCGGGAGAAATAAATGTAGTTGTCCTTAAGACATCTTCATTATCCTTGACCAAACAAATGACCGAACATCATCTGCACCCTAGATCGCAAGATTTGTAATGATACTAAAATGAATCATATTTTTATATGTATGTTTCCATTATGATTAACAATTTATAGTACTATCACTCATAATCAAAAGGTTACGTGGTCTAATTGATGTTTAGGTGTCTCCGAATATTAAAAAAATGTCTCAGAACTATAAGAGCTGAGAGGAACCGCTGCTTTAGAACCGTAGACTGATTAGATCTAATACCAGTTGCTATAGACTGATTAGTTCTAAGTCAAACTGGTATTAGTAGCAATTATTACACATTCTCTAATACAAATAAATTCAAGAAATATCTACCAGATAAATCGTGTTTCGCACTTGGCTGGGTAAAAGGATACTTTGTTGACCTCAAACTAGAACAGAAAATAATAAATATAATTCAGAATACTGACATTATTTTGGCATCTAAGTTTCTATAATTAGATTGGTGCATATATCTGTGTTGGAGGCGAGGTGGCGGAGCGGTAAAGCGCTTGGCTTTCAAACCGGGAACTGGGGTTCGAATCCTTTGTGAATACTGAGATTTTTAGTTTCGGGATCTTCATGTGCCTCTGAGTCCACCCAGCTCTTATAGTTAGTTGGGAAAAGTAAAGGCGGTTGGTCGTTGTGCTGGCCACATGACACCCTCGTTAACCGTAGGCCACAAAAAAACAGATGACCTTTACATCATCTGCCCTATAGACCACAAGGTCTGCAAGGGAAACTTTACTTACTTTACTATATTTATGTGATAATTTAGTAAAACAAGAATTCAACTCAAGAAAATACAAAGAAAGTAGAACAGACATCAAATAGAGCAGTGAGATTCATAACAAACGAATGTTCACATTTGAAAGCAGTAACACGTTTAGTAATATCCCTAAATTTAGAAACCCTTCAGGATAGAAGGCTTAAAAGTAAAGTAGCTATTATATATAAAGCATTAAACCATAACTTTCAAATAGAAAAAAACACAACGTAATGTAGGTTTAGAAAGACACAAAGATAAAGGCCCATTCCTTGTTCATTTTGCTAAGACGAATGTGTACAATTGCTCTTTCTCTCCTAGTGCTATTAGAGCATGGAATGGATGGGTTGCCTGAACCTGACAGTACAACCAATAATTAGGCAGAATTAAAGTCATTGATTAACATGCATGACTAAATTAAACTAAAAAAAAAAAAACACGCGTAGGACGTAACCATTTCCTTTGTTTAAAGTAACATGATAACATAAGATTAGAAAAAAAATCTTTATTCCTTCAATATAGAATATTTGGTTCCCTGACATCTCATCCTACGAGATATTTCATCATTGCGACATTTCATCACCATTACATTTCATCATTGCGACATTTCATCACCATTACATTTCATCATTGCCACATTTCATCACCATTACATTTCATCATTGCGACATTTCATCACCATTACATTTCATCATTGCGACATTTCATCACCATTACATTTCATCATTGCGACATTACTTCACCATTACATTTCATCATTGCATAAAGTGCATTTTGCAAAACATAAGTACATGTAGGTGTAATCAAGTAATTAACATACTGAGCAAGTTAACCCTAACCCTAAATGATGAATTGTTTTAATACTGATCAAATGTTGCAATAATGAAATGTCTCGTATGATGAGGTGTCTGGGCACCAGAATATTTTTTACATAAAGCAAAGTGTAAGAAAGATGTGTGTATATCACAAATAATCAAACCGTAGGACCAATCGTGATGAAATTTTACATGAGATTTAATGAGTGTTCAATGTCCTTCCTACAACTGGAGGACCCTAAAAATAAAGTAACGCAACTTTTAACAATTCGATCAGTGGTTCCCAAACTTTTTTGTCTCGTAGACCCATTGACATGTTTTCTGGTTTTCGGTAGACCCCCAACTGAATTTGCACATTTTTGCAAATTCATTAACATTTTTTAAACAAATTTCTAACTGTAGTGAGTTGAGGAGTGAAAAAGTAATTTAAAGCTACACAACTTAGGATATTATGTTTAATATACGAATTTGTCGTGCTATGATGTAGTCTTTCCAACATTAAATATTAATTAATTAATTAATTAATTAATTAATATGCCTTATGTATCACTGTAAAAGGTTTCGCATAGAGCAGTTTCTCGTGTATTTCTTGATCTTTCACCTGTGGCTCAAATGTTGAATCTGCTGAACTGTTTTCATTAACAGGAGATGGGTCAAAGGCGAGTATCTGGAGCCTAAACCAGTAAACTTCGAGCAGGAAGGGCTCATTAGCCTTGGCTTGCTACCCACCTAGCAAAAGGAAAACTGAATTCAAACCTCTTCTGCCTTGCTACTATACCCAAACATGGGAAAGGTCTCGTGGGTCAACCCTAAGGAAATAGGAAGGAGATGGTGACCATTAGCGCCATGTGTTCCTGGGCCGTCCCCTCTTTCTCTTTCCTTGGGGGTTCCAGGTTAGGGCTCGCCTTGTTATGTTGGATGCAGGCTTGCGAAGGGTGTGAACTATCCATTTCCAGCGTCTCTGAAGGATATCTACTTCAGTGGGCTGCTGCTTTGTTCTTTGCCACAGTTCCTCATTCAAGATCTTGTCTGGCCAGCGGATTGATGAATTTCTGGATTTATTTATAGTGGTGATGGTGGCTCACCAGGTCTCTGCGATCTGGAAGCAGATGGAGAGACTCGCCTAGAACCTAGATGCCTGGAGGATGCTGGTTGGTAACCTATGCCCAGAAGGGACTACAGGCATAGATGAGATGAGAAGGTGACCATTAGACAGTTTGTAGCACACAGCGCTACACCTTGTCAGACCAAACTGTATTTATGTATCTTGCAAAGATATACATAAGAAGCTTTTCATTCTCATGCCACCGAAGCGACCTTGAACTGTATTGTTGCTTAAAGAAATTCTTGTAATAATAGCAGATGTAGGTTTGTGCAAAACGGCTGGTAGAATCAATGTTTGACCTTTGCTGTTTTCCGTATTTTGCTATAAGAAAAGAAATCTTGTAAGACTCCCACAAACCATTATCTTCTCTATATGATGTCAAACAATGATTATGCGGGTCTATTTTGAACTTTGAGTGTTCGAAAGTTTTTAAAATCTTTATTTTTGTCAGGGTAGCATTGTCTCAGATGATCTTCCAGCGAATCTGGTTCATATCGTCATAAAAAAGTCAGTTAGGGTTGTTCGACAAGGAAGGAATGAATCCCAATTTTATTTTTAAATAATTAATGTTGTACTGTCTACAGTTCTTTTTTTTTTTTTGTTCTAAATTTTAGTTAAATGTAGACAAAATTAAGCTATTTTAATAAGTATTGAAATTGATTACAACAATTTTTCGTTTGAATAGCAGGATAAATATTTAAAGGATTAACGAAGGTACAAATCATATATTAGTGTATGAAATAATTACATTAGTGGAATGTGAACATTAAATGTGTTTAAATGAAATCTATTATCGTAGACCCCCGTGGGCATCTCATGGACCCCCAATTTAGTTTTTTACTTTCGTAGACCCCTTGGAGGTCTTCGTAGACCCCTGGGGGTCTATATAGACCACTTTGGGAATCACTGAATTAGATCGACCGCATTTACATTGTACAATGACCCAGGTTAGGAAAAACGAAACTTCACTTGGAGCGTATTGTGGTATACAATGACCCAGGTTAGGAAAAACGAAACTTAACTTAGAGCGTATTGTGGTATACAATGACCCAGGTTAGGAAAAAACGAAACTTAACTTGGAGCGTATTGTGGTATACAATGACCCAGGTTAGGAAAAACGAAACTTAACTTGCCTGGATATAAAAAACAGTTCACCCTTGTAATCACGGACCACAGCGTTGTCCTCAGAAAACAGTAAGCAGTATCCTTTACTGTGGAATAGTTTATCAGGATTGTAAAACAGTGCTACACAAGGCGAATCATCATATGTTTTCAAATGTTGACGACCCCGATAAACCAGATAAGACAAAATGTCAATTAATGCTGGTACATTTATTACAAAGCTTAAATCAATTCATTCTGTCTGTCTTTCTGTCTGTCCAGTAAAAAGATAAGTGCCCGTTTTTTATTCCTAAACTAGGCTGGGATAAAGTTGAAAGTTTGCAAAAATCTTCATTGACATGAATCAAGAAAATAAGTTAACAAATTATTCATTTATCTACTGGTAACTAATTATTGTGTTCGATACCAACAAGGGAAAGTAATCCTTTAATATTGACAGATATGACTACATAAGTAGGGTTTGGTCACATTATATAATTGTATATTTTTTACACTTCTTCTTTTAGGCGCTTTGCAAGCCAAAATCGAGCCAGACTTAGTCTCGAGCCACCATAATAAGCAGCCAAGTTGTTTAGGGTACTAAGCCAGACATCCCGCTGATCTTTTACAGCAAGATCAAAGTTTTTAAAGCGAGTTGATAAAAGGCCGGAGGAGTTTAAAACAAATTCATTTAGCGCCATGGTTTAGAACTGCACCCTAACGTGCCTCGTGTACGAATGTTGCTCTTATATTTGCAACTATTTTGTTATTGTTACGGCAGTTACGCGGAGATGATCAATTGTTGTCAAACTGAATTTTCCATTTGATTGGACAAATACAAATTATCTTTTCTTATCTTATCTTGAAAAGCTAATAACGAGCCAGACGTATTGGAAAGAACGATGGTTTGGAGACCGCAATGCTAAAGCAAGTTGATTAATTCTGAGTTTTCCTAAAATGAGATTCATAATACTCCTAAATCATAATAATTTTAGAACCAGTGCGTCAAGGAAAAAAAAAATCAAAGCTCCACAACATTTAATATTGCGGTCGATCATACAATTAAGCAAAGCAATTATTACTGCGGAGAAACTGCCACGTTTTTAGTATTCATTAGCTTAACTTATACTAATCAAAGCAATCTTTTCTTTGTCTTTTATTTATTCAGCTTTCAATATTTTGGCGAAGACTAATAGGTAACTGCAATCTCATATATCTTAGCTAATTAAAAAAAATTGCTAAAGTATATACTTATTAAAACCTCATGTTTCCTGCAGATCTAGTTTGACATATCAACCGAAATTCACGTATATAAATCGCACCTGTGGAGGATCATTTGATATTCTGTTCCCCATTTACTGATTGGCATGGCCATAGAGAAGTCTTTCAAGGAAAACGGGTTAATATATTCCACGGCTAACGTGACTGTACGAGTGCTGTTAAGGTAGCAGTGGTCAGTTCTGGAGCTGTTAAGATAAAAGTTCAAACCATGTTATTCTTGTATTAATAAGATCAGGTTAATAATATGTTATTATAAGTAGTAATAGGATACAGTTACTACCATGTTATTCTTGTATTAATGAGATAAAGTTACTACCATGTTATTCTTGTATTAATGAGATAAAGTTACTACCATGTTATTCTTGTATTAATGAGATAAAGTTACTACCATGTTATTCTTGTATTAATGAGATAAAGTTACTACCATGTTATTCTTGTATTAATGAGATACAGTTACTACCATGTTATTCTTAATAAAATAAAGTACTAATCGATGTTCTGGATATATAGTTTTGCAATGCGATAAAAGAACCGTATAAATAGTATAAATACATGTAGATATATTTAGCCTTTTACTTGTAAATACAACTTTTAGTTAAACTAAAAAAAAATAATTATGAACACTATGTAACCATAAGCTGCATACCAAGAGGACCCAAAACCATCATATAGAAGATAAATACAACACCGAGAACTGCCTGATCTGGAAACCACTTCACAATTCATCTCAAATGTAGTATTACTGATCTGAACCCTCCGACATGTAAAATACATTTGTGCTCAAATTTATAAACAAAATTTTATCTTTTCTTAAACTCTGATTTTGTTTCTATTGCGTGTTATCAATATTCATGTTTCATACGTAATTGACATTTTAAAAATTATACCTTATCATGGAAAACGTGGTATTTGATACTGTAAGACTACAAAGCTACATGGCTGCCTGGTCGTGCGGTTTGCGCGCTGGACTGTCGTTCGGATTTATCGACGGTCGAGGATTCAAACCCTGCCCGCTCCCATGCCCCTTCGTCCTGCGGGAGGTCTGGACTAGGAAGTAATTATCTTCAACTCTGAAGGAACATCCGAAACATGTAAAACAATTTACAAACAAACAAACAAATTGTGTTGTGACACTTATTGCAAACCAACTGAGCTTCCCAGATTTAGCTTCCCAGATTTAGCTTCCCAGACTTAGCTTCCCAGATTTAGCTTCCCAGATTTAGCTTCCCAGACTTAGCTTCCTAGATTTAGCTTCCCAGATTTAGCTTCCCAGACTTAGCTTCCTAGATTTAGCTTCCCAGATTTAGCTTCCCAGACTTAGCTTCCCAGATTTAGCTTCCCAGATTTAGCTTCCCAGACTTAGCTTCCCAGATTTAGCTTCCCAGATTTAGCTTCCCAGACTTAGCTTCCCAGATTTAGCTTCCCAGACTTAGCTTCCCAGATTTAGCTTCCCAGATTTAGCTTCCCAGATTTAGCTTCCCAGACTTAGCTTCCCAGATTTAGCTTCCCAGATTTAGCTTCCCAGACTTAGCTTCCCAGATTTAGCTTCCCAGATTTAGCTTCCCAGATTTAGCTTCCCAGACTTAGCTTCCCAGATTTAGCTTCCCAGATTTAGCTTCCCAGATTTAGCTTCCCAGACTTAGCTTCCCAGATTTAGCTTCCCAGACTTAGCTTCCCAGATTTAGCTTCCCAGATTTAGCCTCCCAGATTTGTGAAGTGGACAACCATTGTAAGGGGAAGAAGGATCTTCATTCACGGTGATTTGTTGGCGCCGAGTAGATATTAGTAAAACCAAAAGAGGCGACTGCGTACACGAAATTCATTGACCATAGCGCTCTGTAAATACTCTAAGAATGAATGTTGCACTATAATAAGGATATTCACTATTAAATTATTACGATTCCATCATAAATATTCATCGTTTTTTTTTGTTTTTTTTGTAGTTTAATAATGCACAGACTCTTAAAAATACTTATGTAGACGGATCAATTATGTAACGATGAAGGAAATACGGATAACATTTGATTTGTATGATTATATTATTGTGTTTTGCCAGTTTTATTAATTAATTGTTAATACTGTAATTGCGGAGACCCGTGTCGGTGACTTTTACATCAGTTGACAAGGCTATTAGATGGTACGCTAATGTCTAAGTACCAGGTGACCAAGCCTAGCTTGGTTGAGTAATTTCTTAAAGAAAGATGTATACCCGAAGTTATTTTGGTAATATTTTTTGTAATTACGAAAATGAATGATCGGGTAAAGACTACCAATCTGAAAGGTTGATTTTGTGGGTTTTTTTTTCACTTCTAAATGTAATTGTACATTGCAATGAGAATAGAAAGACTCTTAGGTCCCCCGAAAGTGTAGACAAACTATTGGTCTATTATTGACTTAAAACAAAGTATTTGCAGTGTAACTTTTTCTTACTATTAAACGAGCAATTGTTGTATGTATGTCTGTATGTATGTACGTGTGTATGTATGTCTGTGTATGTAGGTCTGTATGTATGTATGTATATGAGTGTGTATGCATGTGTGTATGTATGTAGCCTATATATATATATATATGTGTGTGTGTGTGTGTGTATGAATGTATGTGTGTATTTATGTGTGCATGTATGTGTGTATGTATTTATGTATGTATTTATTTATGTATGTATGTATGTGTGTGTGTGTCTGTATGTATTTGTGTATGTGTGTCTGTCTGTATGTCTGTATGTATGTATGTATGTATGTGTGTGTGTGTGTGTGTGTATGTATATATATATATATATATATATATATATATATATATATATATATATATATATATATATATATATATAAGGAAAATGAAATCTGTCTAAATTACAGAAAAATACATTTCGGTAAATTTGACACTGGTGATTTGCCACCATAATCAAAGTTATAGTAAGTCATCATATATTAATTATTTGTTGTGTAACAGGTGAAAACCCAATTATATACAAGCTTGAAGTCATATTTACAGCTGTAATCCAGAGAGCTGTTCATCGATACAAGAATGTCTGTTAATCATCTTTGTATTTTCATTTCTTTTAACACAAGCAAAAGTTACCTGAAAAGAGAAATGCAATCAATCTATTCATATAAGACAATACAAACTTAGCATTTTGTACACCCCATGAAATAATGGATTAATATTAGCGACGCACAATAGATGACGGACTTTGGGCCCGAAATTTAGAGGCGCCACGGATAGTGGGTTTTAGTTTGATGATGTTTTTTTATGCAGTAGGTATTAGGACTTTGAGGCAACAGTATCAATTATCGATAAGGATTCGACTATGGCCCATTCTGTGTTAAATTTTGTTTGAATCGTTTAGAGATCTGGACCTGTTTCAGCGTGTACTTGTGTTGTATTTTGCTATCAACACTCCCATTAGTTGAATTACGGCCGGTCTTAGGCACTTTCATTGGCCCAGCGCTTATTCTAGGTGAAAATTATTGAATTGCAAAATATACGAAAATAGTCATGGTAATCTCCCGAATTTATTAAAATCTGAAAACTCGTAAAATTCTCCAGAAAAATAGACGAGATTGTCATTCTGGGGTGGCATTCATTATGGAGAACGCCAATTAGTCAATTCTTGTTACAGAGCGTGATCAGTGTCGAAACAGCATTTTTATGATATACTGTAAGACTTAACTAAACTTAAGGCTCTTAAAGTAAAGTTAATTTTATCGCAATTTATAATTAGCATAGAAGGAATAAAATGCAAAGGTGAATGTATTTTCTAATACAAAATTCATAGTTTTAGTTATTATTATCATTATAGCTATTATTATTATATCTTTTATATAGCGCTACTTTCATGCTTATAGCATGCTCAGAGCGCTTTGGTCCTATCTCAGTTGTGGACCAGTGGGAGGAGGGGGTATCTAGGAGTTGGTTTTCCGTCCTGCCTTTAGGCGCTCAGTAAACGCAACTTGCCCGAGTCGGGTGTCGAACCTCGAGCCCCCTTCTAGGTAGCCAAGACAAGCCAAGTTCAAGCGTACTTAGCATCTCGACAACGCTTCCCACAATATTATACTTATTCCTACACAGACTCCCCCCCCCCTTCCGCAATCAGTTTCGCATAGGACATCGCAATCGTTAGGGTCGGCTCGGCTCTTACAAGACACTCGTACAAGGCAACCCATACAACACACTTGTACAAGACACTAAAACACGTCCTAAGTAATTGTTTAAAGTCAGACACATCTCTACCACGGCCAAACCAACGCTTCTTGTGAAGAGAGTTGATGTTGAGTCTCTGTGTTCTGCACTTCTCTTGACGCGGATTTGATATAGTTAATGTATATTTATCTCTAGACAAATATCGACAACGAAACATTTATGTTTGAGTAAAACGGCGAAGTTGAAGATAATAATTACTCTACTTCCATGAGCCAGGTAGACGTACTCACACGTGCTGTGTGTCCTGCATTACAAATGTAGACATTGACATAATTGTAGCTTGACAAACCCCACAATAAAAATGTCAACACTATATGTTGTCCTGTTGAATACATAGGGAAATTAGGTTTTAAAAACAATGTTACTTTAAACACAAGAGATTTGTTTACTTGTAGGTTATGGCGGTGTCCAATAAATATTCTTACATATAGTTTGAGATTTATTTATAAGAAATTAAGAAACTTTGAGGGATTATAATCGTTTCATAACTATCGTGGGCAAGGGGCTTTAGTTCGAATCCAGGCTTGAGCTGAGTTGTACGAAGACTTTCCCTCAGATGCCTGCCCATAAACCTACTGTTCGACAAAAAGAGATCGGGCCTCATCTTGACCCTGACAATGCTATAGCATAAACTAAGCACAATGACTGGCTGGTTGTGCGATTTGCGCGCTGGACTGTCGTTCGGATTTAAACCCTGCCCGCTCCCATCCCCCGTCGTCCTGAAGGAACATCCGAAACATGTAAAACATTTTACAAACAATACAAAGGGATTACACACACAGATCAAAAGAATTTCAGAGCACTGCGATGCGTGTCGTCCATCTGCACCTTGGGCTGAAACCTACTACCGAAAACTGTTGGTACCCACACAGTTTGTTTAATGTAATGATAGGGCTAGATGTAGAGTCTTACTGTACCCCAAGTAATGAAAGATTGGTCATGGCTAGCACGAGATGATTTTAGGGTCGGATTTAAGTATGTGGAGGCCTCGGGGCAGAATTGTTGTGGAGCCCATACACTTGTTTAAAAGCTTTAAGAAAAATCTACTTATTAATTTAAAAAAAAAAATATTATATCTTAAAACAAGCGCCATGTTATAAAACACAGAGAGTACTTGTAATTTTTTTTTGTGTTTAGAAAAAAAATTAAATTTTTAATATGCATATTTTAGTAACCTATAATGTTAAGTTGTAGGGTTTACATAATGTAGCAATTGCGTAGCTACTATTCTATGTCACAATAGCAAATATAACTTTTGATTATAAGATAAAAATGTGAACGAACTGTTTATAAAAAAACAATAACTACTAAAGTTGTCTACCCGTCGATTACTTTTGTTTTCTTGTGGAAGACCCTGGGCAATAGCCCCGCCTGCCTTCTCTTACATCCGGCCAAGAGTGATCGGATCCTGGTCTGCATGTAGGGGTACACCAATTGTGTCGGATTGGAAGTTAGATAGGGATTTGCTCTAAGAAAGTCCGTAAGAGTTGGTGTCAGGAGATTGAGACAGCTAGTCAGAGATGGTGACAGGAGATTGAGACAGCTAGTCAGAGTTGGTGACAGGAGATTGAGACAGCTAGTCAGAGTTTGTGAAAGGAGATTGAGACGGCTAGTCAGAGTTGGTGACAGGAGACTGAGACGGCTAGTCAGAGTTTGTGACAGGAGATTGAGACGGCTAGTCAGAGTTGGTGACAGGAGACTGAGACGGCTAGTCAGAGTTTGTGACAGGAGATTGAGACGGCTAGTCAAAGTTGGCGACAGGAGATTGAGACGGCTAGTCAGAGTTGGTGCCAGGAGATTGAGACGGCTAGTCAGAGTTGGCGACAGGATATTGAGACAGCTAGTCAGAGTTGGCGACAGGAGATTTAGACAGCTAGTCAGAGTTGGCGACAGGAGATTGAGACAGCTAGTCAGAGATGGTGTCAGGAGATTGAGACAGCTAGTCAGAGATGGTGACAGGAGATTGAGACAGCCAGAGTTGGCGACAGGAGACTGAGACGGCTAGTCAGAGTTTGTGACAGAAGATTGAGACGGCTAGTCAAAGTTGGCGACTGGAGATTGAGACGGCTAGTCAGAGTTGGTGCCAGGAGATTGAGACGGCTAGTCAGAGTTGGCGACAGGAGATTGAGACAGCTAGTCAGAGTTGGCGACAGGAGATTTAGACAGCTAGTCAGAGTTGGCGACAGGAGATTGAGACAGCCAGTCAGAGTTGGTGCCAGGAGATTGAGACAGCTAGTCAGAGTTGGTGCCAGGAGATTGAGACAGCTAGTCAGAATTTCTGTCAGGAGATTGAGACGGCTAGTCAGAGATGGTGACAGGAGATTGAGACAGCTAGTCAGAGTTGGTGTCAGGAGATTGAGACAGCTAGTCAGAGATGGTGTCAGGAGATTGAGACAGCTAGTCAGAGATGGTGACAGGAGATTGAGAAAGCTAGTCAGAGTTGGTGTCAGGAAATTGAGACAGCTAGTCAGAGATGGTGTCAGAAGATTGAGACAACTAGTCAGAGATGGTGACAGGAGATTGAGACAGCTAGTCAGACTTGGTGCCAGGAGATTGAGACAGCTAGTCAGAGATAGTGACAGGAGATTGAGACAGCTAATTAGAGTTGGTGACAGGAGATTGAGACAGCTAGTCAGAGTTGGTGACAGGAGATTGAGACAGCCAGAGTTGGCGACAAAAGACTGAGACGGCTAGTCAGAGTTTGTGACAGGAGATTGAGACGGCTAGTCAAAGTTGGCGACAGAAGATTGAGACGGCTAGTCAGAGCTGGTGCCAGGAGATTGAGACAGCTAGTCAGAGTTGGTGCCAGGAGATTAAGAGAGCTAGTCAGAGTTGACGACAGGAGGTTGAGACGGCTAGTCAGAGTTGGTGACAGGAGATTGAGACAGCTAGTCAGAGTTGGTGCTAGGAGATTGAGACAGCTAGTCAGACTTGGTGCCAGGAGATTGAGACAGCCAGTCAGAGTTGGTGCCAGGAGATTGAGACAGCTAATTAGAGTTGGTGCCAGGAGATTGAGACAGCTAGTCAGAGTTGGCGACAGGAGATTGAGACGGCTAGTCAGAGTTGGTGACAGGAGATTGAGACAGACAGAGTTGGCGACAGGAGACTGAGACGGCTAGTTAGAGTTTGTGACAGGAGATTGAGACGGCTAGTCAAAGTTGGCGACAGGAGATTGAGACGGCTAGTCAGAGCTGGTGCCAGGAGATTGAGACGGCTAGTCAGAGTTGGCGACAGGAGATTCAGACAGCTAGTCAGATTTGGCGACAGGAGATTTAGACAGCTAGTAAGAGTTGGCGACAGGAAATTGAGACAGCTAGTCAGAGTTGGTAACAGGAGATTGAGACAGCCAGTCAGAGTTGGTGCCAGGAGATTGAGACAGCTAGTCAGAGTTGGTGCCAGGAGATTGAGACAGCTAGTCAGAGTTGGTGTCAGGAGATTGAGACAGCTAGTCAGAATTGGTGTCAGGAGATTGAGACAGCTAGTCAGAGAGGGTGACAGGAGATCGAGACAGCTAGTCAGAGTTGGTGTCAGGAGATTGAGACAGCTAGTCAGAGTTGGTGTCAGGAGATTGAGACAGCTAGTCAGAGATGGTGACATGAGATTGAGACAGCTAGTCAGAGTTGGTGTCAAGAAAATTGAGACAGCTAGTCAGAGATGGTGTCAGGAGATTGAGACAACTAGTCAGAGATGGTGACAGGAGATTGAGACAGCTAGTCAGAGATGGTGACAGGAGATTGAGACAGCTAGTCAGAGATGGTGACAGGAGATTGAGACAGCTAGTCAGAGTTGGTGTCAGGAGATTGAGACAGCTAGTCAGAGTGGTGACAGGAGATTGAGACAGCTAGTCAGAATTGGTGTCAGGAGATTGAGACAGCTAGTCAGAGTTGGTGTCAGGAGATTGAGACAGCTAGTCAGAGTTCGTGTCAGGAGATTGAGACAGCTAGTCAGAGTTGGTGCCAGGAGATTGAGACAGCTAGTCAGAGTTGGTGCTAAGAGAATGAGACAGCTAGTCAGAGTTGGTGCAAGGAGATTGAGACAGCCAGTCAGAGTTGGTGCCAGGAGATTGAGACAGCTAGTCAGAGTTGACGACAGGAGATTGAGACGGCTAGTCAGAGTTGGTGACAGGAGATTGAGACAGTTAGTCAGAGTTGGTGCTAGGAGATTGAGACAGCTAGTCAGAGTTGGTGTCAGGAGATTTAGAAAGCTTGTCAGAGATGGTGACATGAGATTGAGACAGGTAGTCAGAGTTGGTGTCAAGAAAATTGAGACAGCTAGTCAGAAATGGTGTCAGGAGATTGAGACAACTAGTCAGAGATGGTGACAGGAGATTGAGACAGCTAGTCAGAGATGGTGACAGGAGATTGAGACAGCTAGTCAGAGATGGTGACAGGAGATTGAGACAGCTAGTCAGAGTTGGTGTCAGGAGATTGAGACAGCTAGTCAGAGTTGGTGTCAGGAGATTGAGACAGCTAGTCAGAGTTCGTGTCAGGAGATTTAGACAGCTAGTCAGAGTTGGTGCCAGGAGATTGAGACAGCTAGTCAGAGTTGGTGCTAAGAGAATGAGACAGCTAGTCAGAGTTGGTGCAAGGAGATTGAGACAGCCAGTCAGAGTTGGTGCCAGGAGATTGAGACAGCTAGTCAGAGTTGACGACAGGAGATTGAGACGGCTAGTCAGAGTTGGTGACAGGAGATTGAGACAGCTAGTCAGAGTTGGTGCTAGGAGATTGAGACAGCTAATTAGAGTTGGTGCCAGGAGATTGAGACAGCTAGTCAGAGTTGGCGACAGGAGATTGAGACGGCTAGTCAGAGTTGGTGACAGGAGATTGAGACAGACAGAGTTGGCGACAGGAGACTGAGACAGCTAATTAGAGTTGGTGACAGGAGATTGAGACAGCTAGTCAGAGTTGGTGACAGGAGATTGAGACAGCCAGAGTTGGCGACAGGAGAACTGAGACGGCTAGTCAGAGTTTGTGACAGGAGATTGAGACGGCTAGTCAAAGTTGGCGACAGGAGATTGAGACGGCTAGTCAGAGCTGGTGCCAGGAGATTGAGACGGCTAGTCAGAGTTTGCGACAGGAGATTGAGACAGCTAGTCAGATTTAGCGACAGGAGATTTAGACAGCTAGTCAGAGTTGGCGACAGGAGATTGAGACAGCTAGTCAGAGTTGGTGACAGGAGATTGATACAGCCAGTCAGAGTTGGTGCCAGGAGATTGAGACAGCTAGTCAGAGTTTGTGCCAGGAGATTGAGACAGCTAGTCAGAGTTGGTGTCAGGAGATTGAGACAGCTAGTCAGAATTGGTGTCAGGAGATTGAGACAGCTAGTCAGAGATGGTGACAGGAGATTGAGACAGCTAGTCAGAGTTGGTGTCAGGAGATTGAGACAGCCAGTCAGAGTTGGTGCCAGGAGATTGAGACAGCTAATTAGAGTTGGTGACAGGAGATTGAGACAGCTAGTCAGAGTTGGTGACAGGAGATTGAGACAGCCAGAGTTGGCGACAGGAGACTGAGACGGCTAGTCAGAGTTTGTGACAGGAGATTGAGACGGCTAGTCAAAGTTGGCGACAGGAGATTGAGACGGCTAGTCAGAGCTGGTGCCAGGAGATTGAGACGGCTAGTCAGAGTTTGTGCCAGGAGATTGAGACAGCTAGTCAGAGTTGGTGTCAGGAGATTGAGACAGCTAGTCAGAATTGGTGTCAGGAGATTGAGACAGCTAGTCAGAGATGGTGACAGGAGATTGAGACAGCTAGTCAGAGTTGGTGTCAGGAGATTGAGACAGCTAGTCAGAGTTGGTGTCAGGAGATTGAGACAGCTAGTCAGAGATGGTGTCATGATATTGAGACAACTAGTCAGAGATGGTGACAGGAGATTGAGACAGCTAGTCAGAGTTGGTGTCAGGAGATTGAGACAGCTAGTCAGAGTGGTGACAGGAGATTGAGACAGCTAACCAGAGTTGGTAACAGGAGATTGAGACAGCTAGTCAGAGTTGGTGTCAGGAGATTGAGACAGCTAGTCAGAGTTCGTGTCAGGAGATTGAGACAGCTAGTCAGAGATGGTACCAGGAGTTTGAGACAGCTAGTCAGAGTTGGTGCTAGGAGAATGAGACAGCTAGTCAGAGTTGGTGCCAGGAGATTGAGACAGCCAGTTAGAGTTGGTGCCAGGAGATTTAGACAGCTAATTAGAGTTGGTGCCAGGAGATTGAGACAGCTAGTCAGAGTTGGCGACAGGAGATTGAGACGGCTAGTCAGAGTTGGTGACAGGAGATTAAGACAGCCAGTCAGAGTTGGTGCCAGGAGATTGAGACAGCTAGTCAGAGTTCGTGTCAGGAGATTGAGACAGCTAGTCAGAGTTGGTGCCAGGAGATTGAGACAGCTAGTCAGAGTTGGTACCAGGAGTTTGAGACAGCTAGTCAGAGTTGGTGCTAGGAGAATGAGACAGCTAGTCAGAGTTGGTGCCAGGAGATTGAGACAGCCAGTTAGAGTTGGTGCCAGGAGATTTAGACAGCTAATTAGAGTTGGTGCCAGGAGATTGAGACAGCTAGTCAGAGTTGGCGACAGGAGATTGAGACGGCTAGTCAGAGTTGGTGACAGGAGATTAAGACAGCCAGTCAGAGTTGGTGCCAGGAGATTGAGACAGCTAGTCAGAGTTCGTGTCAGGAGATTGAGACAGCTAGTCAGAGTTGGTGCCAGGAGATTGAGACAGCTAGTCAGAGTTGGTGCTAAGAGAATGAGACAGCTAGTCAGAGTTGGTGCAAGGAGATTGAGACAGCCAGTCAGAGTTGGTGCCAGGAGATTGAGACAGCTAGTCAGAGTTTACGACAGGAGATTGAGACGGCTAGTCAGAGTTGGTGACAGGAGATTGAGACAGCTAGTCAGAGTTGGTGCTAGGAGATTGAGACAGCTAGTCAGAGTTGGTGCCAGGAGATTGAGACAGCTAGTCAGACTTGGTGCCAGGAGATTGAGACAGCCAGTCAGAGTTGGTGCCAGGAGATTGAGACAGCTAATTAGAGTTGGTGACAGGAGATTGAGACAGCTAGTCAGAGTTGGTGACAGGAGATTGAGACAGCCAGAGTTGGCGACAAAAGACTGAGACGGCTAGTCAGAGTTTGTGACAGGAGATTGAGACGGCTAGTCAAAGTTGGCGACAGAAGATTGAGACGGCTAGTCAGAGCTGGTGCCAGGAGATTGAGACAGCTAGTCAGAGTGGTGACAGGAGATTGAGACAGCTAGTCAGAGTTGGTGTCAGAAGATTGAGACAGCTAGTCAGAGTTGGTGTCAGGAGATTGAGACAGCTAGTCAGACTTGGTGCCAGGAGATTTAGACAGCCAGTCAGAGTTGGTGCCAGGAGATTGAGACAGCTAATTAGTTAGAGTTGGTGCCAGGAGATTAAGACAGCTAGTCAGAGTTGACGACAGGAGGTTGAGACGGCTAGTCAGAGTTGGTGACAGGAGATTGAGACAGCTAGTCAGAGTTGGTGCTAGGAGATTGAGACAGCTAGTCAGAGTTGGTGCTAGGAGATTGAGACAGCTAGTCAGACTTGGTGCCAGGAGATTTAGACAGCCAGTCAGAGTTGGTGCCAGGAGATTGAGACAGCTAATTAGAGTTGGTGCCAGGAGATTGAGACAGCTAGTCAGAGTTGGCGACAGGAGATTGAGACGGCTAGTCAGAGTTGGTGACAGGAGATTGAGACAGACAGAGTTGGCGACAGGAGACTGAGACGGCTAGTTAGAGTTTGTGACAGGAGATTGAGACGGCTAGTCAAAGTTGGCGACAGGAGATTGAGACGGCTAGTCAGAGCTGGTGCCAGGAGATTGAGACGGCTAGTCAGAGTTGGCGACAGGAGATTCAGACAGCTAGTCAGATTTGGCGACAGGAGATTTAGACAGCTAGTAAGAGTTGGCGACAGGAAATTGAGACAGCTAGTCAGAGTTGGTAACAGGAGATTGAGACAGCCAGTCAGAGTTGGTGCCAGGAGATTGAGACAGCTAGTCAGAGTTGGTGCCAGGAGATTGAGACAGCTAGTCAGAGTTGGTGTCAGGAGATTGAGACAGCTAGTCAGAATTGGTGTCAGGAGATTGAGACAGCTAGTCAGAGATGGTGACAGGAGATCGAGACAGCTAGTCAGAGTTGGTGTCAGGAGATTGAGACAGCTAGTCAGAGTTGGTGTCAGGAGATTGAGACAGCTAGTCAGAGATGGTGACATGAGATTGAGACAGCTAGTCAGAGTTGGTGTCAAGAAAATTGAGACAGCTAGTCAGAGATGGTGTCAGGAGATTGAGACAACTAGTCAGAGATGGTGACAGGAGATTGAGACAGCTAGTCAGAGATGGTGACAGGAGATTGAGACAGCTAGTCAGAGATGGTGACAGGAGATTGAGACAGCTAGTCAGAGTTGGTGTCAGGAGATTGAGACAGCTAGTCAGAGTGGTGACAGGAGATTGAGACAGCTAGTCAGAGTTGGTGTCAGGAGATTGAGACAGCTAGTCAGAGTTGGTGTCAGGAGATTGAGACAGAAAGTCAGAGATGGTGTCATGATATTGAGACAACTAGTCAGAGATAGTGACAGGAGATTGAGACAGCTAGTCAGAGTTGGTGTCAGGAGATTGAGACAGCTAGTCAGAGTGGTGACAGGAGATTGAGACAGCTAACCAGAGTTGGTGTCAGGAGATTGAGACAGCTAGTCAGAGTTGGTGTCAGGAGATTGAGACAGCTAGTCAGAGTTCGTGTCAGGAGATTGAGACAGCTAGTCAGAGTTGGTACCAGGAGTTTGAGACAGCTAGTCAGAGTTGGTGCTAGGAGAATGAGACAGCTAGTCAGAGTTGGTGCCAGGAGATTGAGACAGCCAGTTAGAGTTGGTGCCAGGAGATTTAGACAGCTAATTAGAGTTGGTGCCAGGAGATTGAGACAGCTAGTCAGAGTTGGCGACAGGAGATTGAGACGGCTAGTCAGAGTTGGTGACAGGAGATTAAGACAGCCAGTCAGAGTTGGTGCCAGGAGATTGAGACAGCTAGTCAGAGTTGGTGCCAGGAGATTGAGACAGCTAGTCAGAGTTGGTGCTAAGAGAATGAGACAGCTAGTCAGAGTTGGTGCAAGGAGATTGAGACAGCCAGTCAGAGTTGGTGCCAGGAGATTGAGACAGCTAGTCAGAGTTGACGACAGGAGATTGAGACGGCTAGTCAGAGTTGGTGACAGGAGATTGAGACAGCTAGTCAGAGTTGGTGCTAGGAGATTGAGACAGCTAGTCAGAGTTGGTGCCAGGAGATTGAGACAGCTAGTCAGACTTGGTGCCAGGAGATTGAGACAGCCAGTCAGAGTTGGTGCCAGGAGATTGAGACAGCTAATTAGAGTTGGTGACAGGAGATTGAGACAGCTAGTCAGAGTTGGTGACAGGAGATTGAGACAGCCAGAGTTGGCGACAGGAGACTGAGACGGCTAGTCAGAGTTTGTGACAGGAGATTGAGACGGCTAGTCAAAGTTGGCGACAGAAGATTGAGACGGCTAGTCAGAGCTGGTGCCAGGAGATTGAGACAGCTAGTCAGAGTGGTGACAGGAGATTGAGACAGCTAGTCAGAGTTGGTGTCAGGAGATTGAGACAGCTAGTCAGAGTTGGTGTCAGGAGATTGAGACAGCTAGTCAGAGTTGGTGCTAGGAGAATGAGACAGCTAGTCAGAGTTGGTGCCAGGAGATTGAGACAGCCAGTCAGAGTTGGTGCCAGGAGATTAAGACAGCTAGTCAGAGTTGACGACAGGAGGTTGAGACGGCTAGTCAGAGTTGGTGACAGGAGATTGAGACAGCTAGTCAGAGTTGGTGCTAGGAGATTGAGACAGCTAGTCAGACTTGGTGCCAGGAGATTTAGACAGCCAGTCAGAGTTGGTGCCAGGAGATTGAGACAGCTAATTAGAGTTGGTGCCAGGAGATTGAGACAGCTAGTCAGAGTTGGCGACAGGAGATTGAGACGGCTAGTCAGAGTTGGTGACAGGAGATTGAGACAGACAGAGTTGGCGACAGGAGACTGAGACGGCTAGTTAGAGTTTGTGACAGAAGATTGAGACGGCTAGTCAAAGTTGGCGACAGGAGATTGAGACGGCTAGTCAGAGCTTGTGCCAGGAGATTGAGACGGCTAGTCAGAGTTGGCGACAGGAGATTCAGACAGCTAGTCAGATTTGGCGACAGGAGATTTAGACAGCTAGTAAGAGTTGGCGACAGGAAATTGAGACAGCTAGTCAGAGTTGGTAACAGGAGATTGAGACAGCCAGTCAGAGTTGGTGCCAGGAGATTGAGACAGCTAGTCAGAGTTGGTGCCAGGAGATTGAGACAGCTAGTCAGAGTTGGTGTCAGGAGATTGAGACAGCTAGTCAGAATTGGTGTCAGGAGATTGAGACAGCTAGTCAGAGATGGTGACAGGAGATCGAGACAGCTAGTCAGAGTTGGTGTCAGGAGATTGAGACAGCTAGTCAGAGTTGGTGTCAGGAGATTGAGACAGCTAGTCAGAGATGGTGACATGAGATTGAGACAGCTAGTCAGAGTTGGTGTCAAGAAAATTGAGACAGCTAGTCAGAGATGGTGTCAGGAGATTGAGACAACTAGTCAGAGATGGTGACAGGAGATTGAGACAGCTAGTCAGAGATGGTGACAGGAGATTGAGACAGCTAGTCAGAGATGGTGACAGGAGATTGAGACAGCTAGTCAGAGTTGGTGTCAAAAGATTGAGACAGCTAGTCAGAGTGGTGACAGGAGATTGAGACAGCTAGTCAGAGTTGGTGTCAGGAGATTGAGACAGCTAGTCAGAGTTGGTGTCAGGAGATTGAGACAGCTAGTCAGAGTTCGTGTCAGGAGATTGAGACAGCTAGTCAGAGTTGGTGCCAGGAGATTGAGACAGCTAGTCAGAGTTGGTGCTAAGAGAATGAGACAGCTAGTCAGAGTTGGTGCAAGGAGATTGAGACAGCCAGTCAGAGTTGGTGCCAGGAGATTGAGACAGCTAGTCAGAGTTGACGACAGGAGATTGAGACGGCTAGTCAGAGTTGGTGACAGGAGATTGAGACAGTTAGTCAGAGTTGGTGCTAGGAGATTGAGACAGCTAGTCAGAGTTGGTGTCAGGAGATTGAGAAAGCTTGTCAGAGATGGTGACATGAGATTGAGACAGGTAGTCAGAGTTGGTGTCAAGAAAATTGAGACAGCTAGTCAGAAATGGTGTCAGGAGATTGAGACAACTAGTCAGAGATGGTGACAGGAGATTGAGACAGCTAGTCAGAGATGGTGACAGGAGATTGAGACAGCTAGTCAGAGATGGTGACAGGAGATTGAGACAGCTAGTCAGAGTTGGTGTCAGGAGATTGAGACAGCTAGTCAGAGAGGTGACAGGAGATTGAGACAGCTAGTCAGAGTTGGTGTCAGGAGATTGAGACAGCTAGTCAGAGTTGGTGTCAGGAGATTGAGACAGCTAGTCAGAGTTCGTGTCAGGAGATTGAGACAGCTAGTCAGAGTTGGTGCCAGGAGATTGAGACAGCTAGTCAGAGTTGGTGCTAAGAGAATGAGACAGCTAGTCAGAGTTGGTGCAAGGAGATTGAGACAGCCAGTCAGAGTTGGTGCCAGGAGATTGAGACAGCTAGTCAGAGTTGACGACAGGAGATTGAGACGGCTAGTCAGAGTTGGTGACAGGAGATTGAGACAGCTAGTCAGAGTTGGTGCTAGGAGATTGAGACAGCCAGTCAGAGTTGGTGCCAGGAGATTGAGACAGCTAGTCAGAGTTGGCGACAGGAGATTTAGACGGCTAGTCAGAGTTGGTGACAGGAGATTGAGACAGACAGAGTTGGCGACAGGAGACTGAGACAGCTAATTAGAGTTGGTGACAGGAGATTGAGACAGCTAGTCAGAGTTGGTGACAGGAGATTGAGACAGCCAGAGTTGGCGACAGGAGACTGAGACGGCTAGTCAGAGTTTGTGACAGGAGATTGAGACGGCTAGTCAAAGTTGGCGACAGGAGATTGAGACGGCTAGTCAGAGCTTGTGCCAGGAGATTGAGACGGCTAGTCAGAGTGTTGTCGACAGGAGATTGAGACAGCTAGTCAGATTTAGCGACAGGAGATTTAGACAGCTAGTCAGAGTTGGCGACAGGAGATTGAGACAGCTAGTCAGAGTTGGTGACAGGAGATTGAGACAGCCAGTCAGAGTTGGTGCCAGGAGATTGAGACAGCTAGTCAGAGTTTGTGCCAGGAGATTGAGACAGCTAGTCAGAGTTGGTGTCAGGAGATTGAGACAGCTAGTCAGAATTGGTGTCAGGAGATTGAGACAGCTAGTCAGAGATGGTGACAGGAGATTGAGACAGCTAGTCAGAGTTGGTGTCAGGAGATTGAGACAGCCAGTCAGAGTTGGTGCCAGGAGATTGAGACAGCTAATTAGAGTTGGTGACAGGAGATTGAGACAGCTAGTCAGAGTTGGTGACAGGAGATTGAGACAGCCAGAGTTGGCGACAGGAGACTGAGACGGCTAGTCAGAGTTTGTGACAGGAGATTGAGACGGCTAGTCAAAGTTGGCGACAGGAGATTGAGACGGCTAGTCAGAGCTGGTGCCAGGAGATTGAGACGGCTAGTCAGAGTTTGCGACAGGAGATTGAGACAGCTAGTCAGATTTGGCGACAGGAGATTTAGACAGCTAGTCAGAGTTAGCGACAGGAGATTGAGACAGCTAGTCAGAGTTGGTGACAGGAGATTGAGACAGCCAGTCAGAGTTGGTGCCAGGAGATTGAGACAGCTAGTCAGAGTTTGTGCCAGGAGATTGAGACAGCTAGTCAGAGTTGGTGTCAGGAGATTGAGACAGCTAGTCAGAATTGGTGTCAGGAGATTGAGACAGCTAGTCAGAGATGGTGACAGGAGATTGAGACAGCTAGTCAGAGTTGGTGTCAGGAGATTGAGACAGCTAGTCAGAGTTGGTGTCAGGAGATTGAGACAGCTAGTCAGAGATGGTGTCATGATATTGAGACAACTAGTCAGAGTTGGTGTCAGGAGATTGAGACAGCTAGTCAGAGTGGTGACAGGAGATTGAGACAGCTAGTCAGAGTTGGTGTCAGGAGATTGAGACAGCTAGTTAGAGTTGGTGTCAGGAGATTGAGACAGCTAGTCAGAGTTTGTGTCAGGAGATTGAGAGAGCTAGTCAGAGTTGGTGCCAGGAGTTTGAGACAGCTAGTCAGAGTTGGTGCTAGGAGAATGAGACAGCTAGTCAGAGTTGGTGCCAGGAGATTGAGACAGCCAGTCAGAGTTGGTGCCAGGAGATTTAGACAGCTAATTAGAGTTGGTGCCAGGAGATTGAGACAGCTAGTCAGAGTTGGCGACAGGAGATTGAGACGGCTAGTCAGAGTTGGTGACAGGAGATTAAGACAGCCAGTCAGAGTTGGTGCCAGGAGATTGAGACAGCTAGTCAGAGTTGGTGCCATGAGATTGAGACAGCTTGTTAGAGTTGGTGCCAGGAGATTGAGACAGCTAGTCAGAGTTGGTGACAGGCGATTGAGACAGCCAGTTAGAGTTGGTGCCAGGAGATTGAGACAGCTAGTCAGAGTTGGTGTCAGGAGATTGAGACAGCTAGTCAGAGTTGGTGCTAGGAGAATGAGACAGCTAGTCAGAGTTGGTGCCAGGAGATTGAGACAGCTAGTCAGAGTGGTGACAGGAGATTGAGACAGCTAGTCAGAGTTGGTGTCAGGAGAATGAGACAGCTAGTCAGAGTTGGTGTCAGGAGATTGAGACAGCTAGTCAGAGTGGTGACAGGAGATTGAGACAGCTAGTCAGAGTTGGTGTCAGGAGATTGAGACAGCTAGTCAGAGTTGGTGTCAGGAGATTGAGACAGCTAGTCAGAGTTCGTGTCAGGAGATTGAGACAGCTAGTCAGAGTTGGTGCCAGGAGTTTGAGACAGCTAGTCAGAGTTGGTGCTAGGAGAATGAGACAGCTAGTCAGAGTTGGTGCCAGGAGATTGAGACAGCCAGTCAGAGTTGGTGCCAGGAGATTTAGACAGCTAATTAGAGTTGGTTTCAGGAGATTGAGACAGCTAGTCAGAGTTGGCGACAGGAGATTGAGACGGCTAGTCAGAGTTGGTGACAGGAGATTAAGACAGCCAGTCAGAGTTGGTGCCAGGAGATTGAGACAGCTAGTCAGAGTTGGTGCCATGAGATTGAGACAGCTAGTCAGAGTTGGTGCCAGGAGATTGAGACAGCTAGTCAGAGTTGGTGACATGAAAATTGGGACAGTTAGTCACAGTTGGAGACAAGAAAAATGAGACAGAGTTGGTGATAAGTGATTGAGTCAGTCAACAGTTGTTACAAAAGAGCAGTCTATGACATCCAGGATCTATTGTCCGTGTTGGACTATGTAATTAGCTATTTTTGTTTCAATTGGTCTGATTATCCACATTAGTGTTTGCTTGTATATATGCTTAATGGAGAGAGTACTACTGCCCCACTGCTAGACGTTAAGATTCATCTGTTATCTAAAGACTGAACTAGAACTTGGAGTCGCACGCCAGCCACCCAACCTCCTAAACAGCGACCTTCACAACCACCCAGAGTGACACGTGTCTATAGGTTGTTTGTGACAACTTTACTTTATTGAATGAAATAAAGCAGTAGTTGAGGACTATCCTGTAGCCCAGAGGATAAGATAGATCAAGAAAAATATTTTTAAAAAATACTTTATAAAAAAAAAAAGAAACCTTATATTTCGTGTAAACAATTCATTTAGTCTGGATCAGTCATGTAGTTACATGTGTAATAGATTTAGACTAACAATAATAAATCTGTGCGATTGAAACTATTTTTAGCAATTGTTTTTGTTTAGCGCTATTTCAGGCTTTTTTTGCCTTTACATTTGACCTATCCCTTAGTCTATTGGACCGTTGGGCCACCATGCAAGACTCGTCGACGTTTTTCTCAATTCCGGTTCCGCTCTGTCTTTTGCCTTAATTAGAACCAATTTCAATGGCAGGCCTTTCCATTATTGTATGTTGTCCTCCCATCGCCTTCTGTGTCTGCCTCTTCTTCTTTTTTCTAGGTACTGTTCCCTGAGGAAAGGTCTTTGCGAGTCCCCAAAATCTTGTAAAATGGCCAAAGGCTTTTAGCTTTCTCAAGGGAGTAAGAATATGGGTTAACGCTTCCGTGATCGCTTTAAAAAAAAGTTGAACCAACCGAATTTAAACTCGAGGGGCTCAAAAATTATAAAGTCTTCTCAGGCCATCACACCAACCTCTGGGCCGGTGAAATGCTTATAAAATTAGTAGGTTTTATAGTTGTCACTTGTTAGTTTCAAACTTTAAATCGGCGACCTATTTCTATATGCAAAAGTAAAAAAAGGGGACTAATTCAACTGAATTAAACCACCAAATCATTCAAGTACATTTTTCCCTTGTTTATTATCAAACAAAATAATTAATTAACATTAATTAAATAAGTAATTAATTATTTTTGTATTATTGATTCTTGTTTTGTCAGGTAAAAGAAATAATTGTGCACAATTTTAGGTTGATCTGAGAGTAAATGTGAGAGAAAGAACGTGCACAAACTTTTTACCAGACAGACAGACAGACAGACGGAGTGGATATTAGCTTTAAAAACAAGAAAATCTGGTAGAATAATTTCTTTGGCTTTTAAATCCCAGGTTCTCCCACTAGGCTCAGTTATAAGTTCTCGTATGGCATGATTTGATCTATCACTTGGGTCAAGGAAAGCGATATCTATTACAAACATTCCCGACATAGAGCCGGATCTAGACTCAATAAGATCATAAGCTATTGGAGAGATGAAAGGCCCTTGTAATCAACACAATGCTTTTTTTTTCATTAGCGTATTCTTGAAATCTATTTTTTGGGGGCCAACAGGAAAAAGGGGGGGGGGGCTAAGCTAAGGATCATGTTGCCTATAGGTAATTCCAGTACTGGACCCTAACTGACCCTAAGCGGACCCAATAGAATGAGAAAATATATCAGGAAGCTAAAATTAGGAACTATTTAGTTTTCCACTTGCGGAGAATCACCAGAAAATACCAACCATGTCCTTTAAAGGTGCATAACTCTATTGAGAGGCCCGAACAAGATACTGGCCCCCAAGGTCCATCTATACTATGGAATACAAAATATTTCTGCAAATACTAAATGTAGATATTCCTAAACTATTCGATTCATCGCGGATATAGGGCTACTCGTTTAAACCTCTTTTTAATATTAAAAGTAGTTAACTGTACAGTAAATTGAAACAGATTTTTTAAAATATAATTGAGATATATTATGTAACAGATTGGATCTATATATATATATATATATATACAATTTAGTATTATCTCATAATTGGATTTGGTTTTACGTGCTAAATACATATACATTTATTGAACCTACCTTCTACAATAAGTTTACTCCCAAATCTTTTATAATGGTTACCCTTGACAAGATAAATTAAGCAGAAATATTTCCCTGCGTCTACCAACTTAAGCTCAGGAATGTATATGGTGATCGTAAACGTATTAAGAGTGTTCAAATGTTCCTGTCCAACCACGTGACCTGTCAGGTTTACTTGCCAGGATTGATCTATTCCCGGATATTTCTGTTAGTGTAAAAAGTAGAATGTCGAGATAACCTTTTGGTCTTTCTAGACTTAAAAATAGATGTAATAACAATATATGTAATACAAAGATCCCGTTTCAGACCTTGTGGTCTTTAGGGCAGATGATGTTTCTGTGGCCTACGGTTAACGAGGGTGTCATGTGGCCAGCGCAACGAACAGCCACCTTTACTTTTCCCCAACAAATGTCAGGTACCCATTAGAGCTGGGTGGACTCAGAGGTGCCCCAAGATAAAAATCCCAGTCTTTAACAGGTGTGCATGCAGGACTGTCGTTCAGTCATTTCTATGGTCATGAGTTAACACCCTGCAGGCTGTCATCGCCCGTCGCCCTGCTGGTTATTAAGACTAAAATGAAGATTATCTTTAACTCTGAAGGGACATCCGAAACGAGCAAAAGAAACAATATTTCACACCGTTCTGTATTCTTTATATAGACACAAATTTGACCAAGCTGACTTAGACGAAATGGGGGAGTATTAGCAGGAATGATAACAACGTAATGTTTTTAGCCCTTACAAAGCCCATCAAATAATGACCACAGAGATAATTAAAGTAAAAATAAAGTTACCCTTTTAAACCTCGCGATCTATAAGGCAGATGATGTTAAGGTCATCTGTTTCTTTGGCTAAGGTTTAACAAACAGGTTATCGTGTAATTAGGAGGCGCGGTGGCGCTTGGCTTCCGAACCTAGGGTCCCAGGTTCGACCCTGGTGAGGACTGGTATTTTTAATTTCGGGATCTATGATCTGTGTTCACCAAGCTCTAATGGGTAGTTGACATTATTTTTCGAAAAGTAAATGCTGCTGGCCACATGACACCCTCGTTAACTGTGAGCCGCAGAAACAGATGGCCTTTAAATCATCTGCCCATAGATAGCGAGGTTTGAAAGGAAAGCTATTTAACTAGGGGATTAAATTATAATACACTATCTGAAGATTGCATGTTATTTGAAAAATCGGATTTTTAGTCTGTCATATGGTTTAAGTTTTTTTTTTTTTTAGATATCTTGTATATCTGTTATTGCAGGTTTTGAGAATTTGACCATGATCTGGCCAGAGTGTTCACTTCAGGTGCTTAGGGTATAACAGCTTTTATGTTGAAATGGTTAGTGAGAGGTTTAAGTTTTCTATATGAGGTGTGTGACTATTGGTATAACTTTTTGCATCCGCCGAACGAGGGATAACCGCTTTAAGTTTTGTTTGGTGTGTCTGTCCGTCTATCCGTCCCGTTTAGATCTCAAAAACTAGAAAATATAGTGATATCCTAATATTTTAGATCTTTTAAATTTATGATGCAATGTGTAAATTGTTCTTTTCTTAAAGGAAAAACAAAATAACTTTTCAAGCATTAAAAAAAAAAGACACTATTTTCGTATAACTTTTCTTTATTAATAGTAAAAAAAAATATTGAAAACTGCCAACTAAAACACATATACACACCATATTTTTTAACACATTTGTGCAAACAGTTTCGTTTTTTTAAAATGTTTTAAATATTATTTTAAATATTTTCTGTCATTCTTGCTTCGTATATTTTGTTCAAATTATTTACTTTTGTTTTGAAATAGAAGGAATTTATTTTCTATGCATATAAATCGAATCTAATTACAAACAACAACTAATAAGCTAAATGTTTGACACCAATGTTCTGCTCCGTCAACTCTATTGCGAATTTCGACTAGAAATGTTCCCCTTTCATACCAAGGAAAATGATCTTCTCTTGTATCTTATATGATACAGACGTTACTGATGTAAAGATAGTCTGTTGTTGTAGCACACGGTTAACGAGGGTGTCATGTGGCCAGCACAACGACCAACCGCCTTTGCTTTCTCAGGTATCCGTTAGAGCGGGGTGGACTTTGAAGCGATGAAAAAGGTCCCAGCTTTCCCCTGAAATCCAACCCAGGACCCTCCGGTTCGGATCCAAGCGCTTTACCACTTAGCCAGCCCTCCTTCTACTTAGACATTTAACCCTGAAGCTTTGAATGAGAGATTGACCCTTTACATCAGTGGTTCTTAACCTTTTAATCTCGGCGACCGTTTTTACAATCTGCCGCGACCCCCCCCCGCACACACACACAGCAATAGAGGAATATACAAAAACAAACTTTTTCGATGGTCTTTGGCCACCCCTGGCAAATCGTCAATCGACCCCCAAAGGGGTCGCGACCCACAGGTTGAGAACCCCTGCTTGACAGAACAATTAAATCAATTAAATTAATAAGATTTGATAACATCAGTAAGTCTAGGTTCACATTAATCTATATTTTTATAGCAATCAGTTCAAATACATATGAATATTAGCAATGTAATATTAATAAACCTCCGCATCCTCTCTTATTATGTCGTTGGTGGAGCTAAGACTGTAACACTACAGGCAACACTTTTGTAATGACCGAGATAGGGTTGTGGTTGTTGGTAGTTTGTAGTTCATAGTTTCTGATCTTCTTTCTGAAAATAAGAAAACCTGCCTTAGGGGGGCCACTTCGAGGGCTGATTTTGAGTTTGTGTTTCCCCATAAACTGTGATGGTAACCTTCTTATGATAATATATAGATATATATATTATATATTGTGGACTTGGAACTCTATATACATAATTTTTTTGTACTTGGTAGTTGGTTAAAGTAAGGACTACAATTAGGTGCTGACTATTTCTTTGAGAGTTTGAGTTTTTTTAGTTTTTGAGTTTAGTCATATCGGCACAATTTAGGCCATGTCGTGCCCTTCTTTGAGAGGGTTAGCGTAATGTAATAAAACAAAAATTCCTCAACCTGTAGGCAGGTATTTAAACTGGGGTCTGTAAGTTAACCCGGCAACTTTTAATCCGTAAGCCTTCTTACCATGTACACCAGACACCATTTGAAGAGGCGGTTTATGACAGTATATTACAAAAAGACTTACACTATTTTATAGGTGACTTACTTTTGAATTGCCATTTCGATGGTAAAACACAAGCGGTCTCTCATACTCGTATTTAGCTATTTCAAGGCTCTCTACGTCTGTCAGGTTAACCATACTTTGGAAAAGTTTGACTGAGCACGTCATTGTGGCTGGGTCATCTTCCATTAGAGTTAATGTAGAATGTGGAGTTAGAAAGATTTCAGTGGCCATACCAAACTCTTAAAAGAAAAAAATAAAGAACCACTTTCATTGTGATTTTGATCAGATAATAATAATAATAATAATAACCTTTATTGTCCGTATGGAAATTTGTCTTACAATTTGTGCATTACACCAAACAAAAAACATTATAACTATAAGAAACCAAAGTGTACATTCACACCGGATGCATCCATAATTTACATGTGACAAAGTTTATACCAGATTGTTCTTATTTAATGATTTGATTGCCAGGGGCACAAAAGAGTGTTTGTGTTTGTTTGTCTTTACATCGGTGTCTCGTATCTCTTTTGTGATGGTAAAATCACAAAATCCTGACACAAAGACAGAAAAATACACACAAATACAGCAGACAACATAAAGAGTTCATTCAGCGACTACACACAGGTATCTTGGTGCATTTCATGTTCCCTGATCAATGAGTGGCGGTGATATAGTCTGACCGAGTAAGGTACGAACGAGTTTTTGTACCGCTCCGATCTTGTTTTGACTGACAGCAGTCGCCCACTTCGCGACGACCTGGCGTAGTTCTGATGGACCGGGTGGCCGTTGTCTTCCAAGATTTTTTCGATTTTTCTTAGGCACGTTTGTTCAAAAAGTTCCTTTAAATGTGGTAATGTTGTGAGTGTAATTTTTTATGCTTTTTTAATGATGTTTTCTAGACGTCGCAACAGTTTAGATGAGGCGTTGCCTTGCCAACAACTTATTCCGTATGTTAGTAGATTTTGTATAGTCGCGCCATAAAATGTCTCAAGGATCTTCTTGTTTAGTTTAAAGCTATTGAGTTTGTATATAAAAAAGAGTCGCTGGGCTGTTTTCTTTGTCAGAGTTCCAAGGTGGTCTTCCCATGAAAGCTTGTTGTTGATGATAACGCCTAGATATTTATATGCCTTTACTTGTTCTATAGATGTAGTGTTTATTTGCAGTTCACGTATAGTTTGCTTTTTTCTTTCTAAAATCTATATAAGTTCTTTAGTTTTTGTGACATTCAGTTCTAGAAAGTTGTCGGTGCACCAGTTTGTAAACTCTTCTATCGAGCTTCGATACTGAGTTTCGTCTCCTGAAATAAAACCGACTATGGCAGTATCTTCAGCGAATTTAATGAGTTTAACTGAGTCATAGATGCTTCTTATGTCATTAGTGTAAATAGTGTATGGTACAGGAGAAAGTACACAACCTTGTGGAGCACCCGTACATAGTACTCGAGTTGACGATTTGGTGTTGTTGATTTTAACATACTGGGGCCGTTGGGTTAAAAAGTTTAGAACCGATGCTTGTAAGTAAGGGCTTACATTTAAGTTACTCAGTTTGTTTATCATTAGATGTGGCTGTATGATATTGAAAGTCGAGGAGAAATCTACGAAGAGGACTAGTGCATATGTTTTGGGTATAGCGAGATGCTTATAAAGCTGTTTTTGCAGGTCTAAAGGTTTCTATGACGACGGTAAACGCCTTTACTTTCCCCAACTTAGCTCAAAAGAGTTGAATCAGGGGCTTGCTATTAATTCTCCATAAGATTCGAACCATGACCAAACAAGCGTAGTCTTCTCTATTGAAGGAGAGCATATATGCTGTGCATATTGGCCTGTGTCAAAGCTTCCTGGTTGGTGACATGATCCCTCCAAGAGATGCTCATTATGCGTCGCAGGCAGCGTAGGTAGAAACTAACTATAAATAACAGACGTTACGTTAAAAAATAAAACAATTACGTCCAAGCTAGTCATGTATGCTAATAAGTGAATTAAAATCAGCTAAGGCTTTGGTTTTCCTGTCTGATTTCTTTTTCCATAAGCTAGAACAAATTTGCACTAGTGCTCCTTCTTCCTTAATGCCTTCAGAGAATGGAATGGGTTGCCTGAATAAGCCAAGAAAACCAATGACTTAGCAAATTTGAAGTCATTGATTAACATGCATAACTAGATTGAACGTAATTTTCTTATCTAGAAGTAACATCTGTAATAGATCTATATAAGATAAGAATAATAAGATTCAGATAACAGATTCAATGCTCTTATGACTTCATAAGCTAGAACAAATTTGCACTAGTGCTCCTTCTTCCTTAATGCCTTCAGAGAATGGAATGGGTTGCCTGAATAAGCCAAGAAAACCAACGACTTAGCAAATTTGAAGTCATTGATTAACATGCATGACTAGATTGAACGTAATTTTCTTATCTAGAAGTAACATCTGTAATAGATCTATATAAGATAAGAATAATAAGATTCAATGCTCTTATGACTCTGTGGAAGAAGAAGGTCCTTGCCATTACAATAATAGTTTTTGGTATGAAACTTACCAGAAAAAATAAAACTCAAGAGCAAGAACTTTTTTATACAATGTTTTTGTATTACAAGAAACATGTTGTAGATCTGGAACAACATCGAGCAATGTGTTGAAAGGAAATATAACACGGGAAAATGAACAGGCGATAAATTCTTAAATCGAGCGAATTGGTGCGAATTTGTTTACACTGGCTTGTTAGAGACCTACGTTGGCCTCCAAATTAATCGATACATACATAGACTATTATGAGGTGCCTCATAAAAAGTCTAAAAAAATTCTAATCAGACGCCATTTCGCCCTCATTGGAATAGAGATGTACATTAATTGAGACCGTTGGGACACCACACAAGATCTGCTGACCATCATTCTCCATGGTCAACTGTTTCTTTGGTCAACGACTTAAGAGGAGGGCGTCATGTGACCAGCAAAAAGACCACTCGCTTTTACTTTCCCCAACTAAAGTCAGGTACCCATTAAAGTTGATGGACGCAGAGAGCCCTAAAAATCTCGAAATTCAAAGTTCCAGTCTTTACCTAGATTCAAACTCAGGACCCCAGGTTTGAAAGCCAAGCGCTTAACCACTCAGCCACCGCCACCCCAATCATCTCTGTCTTTGTTGTGGATAGAGTATCTTTCAATGGTATGCCCGTCCATTGATTATACTGTCTTTCCAACGCTTTCGGTGTCTGCCTGTTCTTTTTTTTTTTCTGGTACTGTTTCCTAAAGGAAGGTCTTTACAAGACCTCAGGAACTTGTGATATGGCCATAGAATTTTTAGTTTGAGTTTTTGTTGCATTAGTTCTTGCCATCCAATCGTTGAACTAACCCCTGTCTCTAATCTCTTCGTTTGTGATGCGGTCTTTATATGTGATACCTAAGATCTTTCTGTAGCATCTCAGTTCCATTGCTAGGATCCTCCTCTCTAGTTCTTCAATCAGCGGCCAAGATTCGCAAGTACATAAGAAGGTGACATTCTTTATGTTCGAAAGGAGTATGCTTAATTGGGAATGTTTGATTGTGTATGCCCAAGTGTGTGTGGGTGATTAGGTGTGTATGCCCAAGTGTGTGTGGGTGATTAGGTGTGTATGACTAAGTGTGTACGGCTCAGATGTCTAAAGAAGTAACGTACTAATTATCCCATTTAATAGTTGTTGTTTTTTATTTGCATTTACTCCCTTATGTTTCTCAAGACTTCTGTTTTGATTTTTTTTTTCAAATTACTTATACTGAAGACAAAAAAATAATAATAAATGATAACCAGCAAAATATTGTAAGTTTAAACACAGGTATTTTTTTTTTTTACAATAATGATTACAGAATATATTTGGTGAGCTGAAAGATGGTCGATGAAACTAAGGCGCTCCACGGAAACGCTTTAAAGACCAGCTGAGGCGCCATCTTGCTTTAAATACAATAGAAGAGAGCACCTGGTTGCAAAGTTAGCGGTCACTTCCAAAGTCTGCGGGATACATAGTTGAGACGAAAATAAAATCCGCTGGTGGACTATGGTTAAGCCTACGCTAGATATGACAAACTCTGTTGCCCGCAGCTGAGGCAGCGTAGCCACGGGAAACACTGCGTTCCTCATTAATGTTCGGACTCGAAGACAAGCCTTATTGTGAGTCAAATTTTAAGATAAGATAATTTTGTTGATCTAATCAAATGGAAACTCAGTTTGACTACATTTGACAACATCAGCATAGCTATTGTAACAATAACAGTGTAGATGACAATATATGAACAGCATTCACACACGAAACACACACACATTCACAACCAGCGCTAAAATTAGACTTCTATGTACTTCTCGGTAACGACAGCCAATCTTGATTCACTCTGACCGGAAGTGGGATAAAGAAGTGTTTAAATTTTTCAGTTCTAGTCGTTATGGAAAGGAGACGACCACTCCTTTCAGATCTGATGTAACACTTGGTTTAATGGGTGCATGTAAATGAGTAAAAATGAGAATTAAAATTGACGAAACAAGAGACATTACATGAACACTTAATATTTAAAGGCCGGCACAGAAAACGAAAAGAAAACTTCAAGAGACCCACGGCGGACAACAGCTTTGTCTGCATGACCTGCGGGAAAATTTGCGTGTCTCAACAAAGTTGGCGTAGTCATCTGGAACACAGCAATCATATTTAATCTTCAGACTCAAAGATATTGTCATTATTATTATTATTGTTAGAAACGAACGAGTAGTCATTCTCTGGCGCTGCCAGGGTGGAGTCTCGTTAAAGAGAAACACAACTAATTGTAGTCACTTTATGTTTCCACTGAAGCATTTTCTGGTGATGTGATGTTGTTATTATTGTTTCGCCAGCTGGCACTTTTATACGCAGAGGTCAACGGTCACGTATTGAGGTTTTTCTTTTTTATTTTATTTTTGCATGAATATTTAGCCAGCCACAAAAGAGAGACAAAACACAAATATTTTTATACATAAAAACCAGTTTTACTCTCAATAAATATAAAGATATCGAAGCTTACAAACTACATTTCCAGTTTCACATGCGATTACACTAAAAATAAGCTATTCTATGATACTTTCTGTCTTTGATGAAACAGTAGTCATGGAACTCGTCACATTTCCTGTGAACAAAGAAATGAAAGAGAAATGTGATCATTTGTATATGGTGTATTTTCTCACTAAAAGTGAATAAGTTATTTCTGTGTTTACTTTTTAAGACACTTCTAGGATGCTGATTGGTGGACCACAGGAAGTGATGAATTGAGACATCCTTCACATTAAAAAAGAAAAGTTAGATATAAACTAGGGAAAGCTAAATTTAAATTTATTGTTTTTCGTCGGTAAGTCAAGAAACCTACCTGATTTCACTGTAACATCCACAGAATATCTCTGTACAATTGTCTCATGTGATTTTACATTTTCTGGAGCAATAAAGAACAACCTTTATAGAAAGGAATATTATGAAACCTAACTTATAACGTGGGCGGTAGTAGAGTGGTTAATCGCTTGGTTTCTTTAACCTGGGGTCCTGGGTTTAAATCTATGTGAAGACTCGGATTTTTAAATTTCGGGTATTGTTAGGGCGTCCCTGAGACCTTCCAACTTTGGTGGGTAATTGTCTTTAGTTGGGGAAGGTAAAGGCGGTTGGTCGTTGTGCTGGCCACTGGAGACCATTAACCATTGGCCAAAGAAACAGATGCCGTTAACATCACCCGCCACACAGACTGCATGAGCTGAAAGAGAAATTTTACTTTACTATAACTTATAGTAAGTCTATTTAAAATAGTATGTTGGTTATTAAAGTTAGGTTTCTGATGCCTACAGTTAAGTCATGCTAGTCTATCGTTGGACGACCTGTTCTTCTTGCTTTCTCCACAGTACCGTTAGGTGGACTCAGAAGCACCCAAAGATGCCGAAATAAAAAAGATTTGAACCCGGGACCCTTGGTTCAGAAGCCAAGTGCTTAACCGCTCAGCCTCCGAGTCTCCTATGTTGGTTATTATTCGTATTATATATAAATAGAGATTTGATGCACACGTGAAATTTGTTTTCTTCAAAAAGTAATGACTTAGAGATTTGATTTCAAATGTTTCCTTAAACTGTCTAAACAGCCCTCGTGGGTAATTAAATTATGGATATTGGACGAAAGAATAATCTGACATCACTATGTCTTCCTTTCTTGTATCGGGGTCATTATCGCAAGACTCTGTTGGAACATGAAAGTGAGGGAAACCCCAGAAATTGATGACGCCGAGATTTAGATGCACATGGGCAAGACATAGGAACATTTTGGGAGACTCGCCCAGAAACAAGACGCTTCTAGGATGCTGATTTGGTGGACCACAAAAAGTGGTCCTTCACATCAAGGAGATTGTTAGATATAAACTATGGAAAGCTAAATTTAAATTTATTGCTTTTCGTCGGTAAGTCAAGAAACCTACCTGGTTTCACTGTAACATCCATAGATTGTCTCTGTACGATTGTTTCATCTGATTTTACATTTTCTGGAGCAATAATAGAATAATATTTATACAAAGGAATTGACCTAATAATATGCATAAACTTTCTTTGTTATTAAATAACAGTGATTTTGATTATATATTGCAGAATTTGCATTTCTAAATTCATATTCCACTATGATTCTGATATTTTAATAAATACACAGGGATGTATTGTGAAAGTGCTCGACTGGATACATTTATTTGTTCGTACTTTTTTTATGGTTGCATAAATGTATTTATCTACCTGCTAAGATACATGAATTAATATCATTAGTCGATAAAAATTAATAATATGACCTACCGAAAAACAACTATATTGGGAGATAAAATTGGCATCTATGTCAATCATTAGAGGTTTTTAGTCCCCGGAATTCAAGAAAAACAAATAATCGCTAGATTAACTCTTTCTCTCCGTAATTTTTTACCACATTCTGGTGGAATCAACGTTTGTATCGTCAGTTAGGAGAGAAAGAGTTAATCACGAGTCCCCCACTTGCCCTAGTATATAATAACGGTGTATATTTGAGAAAATGCATGAACTATCATCCTCGGTTTACCTTTATATAATCCACCGAAGATGCCACAGAAACCAGGATAGGACTCCATTGACGCTGAACGTCATATTTATAAAAGGTCATTGTAGATCCCTCAAAGTCCGAATAAGGGTCCCAGGTTACTATTGTGCAACGTCCAAACAGTACTAGATTTAAAACATAAACAACACCTAAAGATCGCGGGCAAAATTCGCGTGCATTACTCACTGCACTGAAGGCGCGGTTACTGAGCGGTAAAGTGTTTGGCTTCCGAACCGGGGGTACCGGGTTCGAATCCTGGTGATATGAATTTTTGGATCTGAGTCCACCCAGCTTTAATATGTACCTAACACTAGTTGGGGATCTGAGTCGACCCAGCTCTAGTTGGGAAAAAGTAAAACCGGTTGATCTTTGTGCTGTCCACGTTAACCTTGAGCCACAGAAACAGATGACCTTAACATCATCTGCCCTAGAGATCGCAAGGTCTGAAAGTGGAACATAACTATTTTATTCACTGCCCCATATATTAAAATGACAACTGACAATTTTATAATTATCTCATTAGAGTTCATACTAGAATAATAAGGATTATATCTATTTATTTTCTCAGGTTTCTACAACAAAATCGAGTGATCGAGTCCGACACGAGCCCAGTGTGTGAAGTCAGTCCTGAACTGTTGCACCCAGTGCAAGCCCGGAACGAGACGGAGAGGCCAGTGCAAGAGTTGATACGGCGGAACGGTGTTATCGGAGAGATATTTGTACAGTGTACGTGTTGCCAATTGTACAGTATTGGCTGTTATTTATTCAACTATTAAAGCGTCACGTTACTTTGGAGCCCTGAGTTGTCAAGTTCTTTAAGTTGGTGGTGTATGGTGCAATTTGCAGTGAGCCTGGATAGTGAGATTTGTAACATTAATAATAATAATAATCTTTATTATCCGTAAGGAATTTTTTAAGGAAATTTGTCTTTCAATTTGTGCATTGCACCAAACAAAACATTATAACTATATAAAACCAAAATGTACACACACACCAGACTCACTCATAATTTACATGTGAAAAGTTTATTACAGATTTTGTTTTTATTTAATGATTTGATTGCCAGGGGAATTGAAGAGTGTTTTTGTCTGTTTGTCTTTGCTATCGGTGTCTTGTATCTCTTTGTGATGGTAAAATCACAATATCCTGACCCAAAGGGAGATTTTTTTATTTCTAGAATGTCTGTCTCAGCTGCCTAAATGGAGTTTGTGTTTTTGCCAATGACTTTACCAGCAGCATTTAGGATTCTATAGAGTTTATTTTTATTTTTAATGCTCAGATTGCCATACCAGGCAGTGATATTGAAACTTAAAATATTGCCGATGTGAGCGTGATAAAAACATAGCCAAGGCCTTTTCGCTAACATTAAACGAGGACAGTTTTCTCAGGAATTATTGTAACATGTCTGCATCTGTTTTAATTAAAGATCTTTAGATCGAGACCAATTTTTACGTTCGAATAACAATTAAAGCATCGAGGGCACAAACGTAAACAACACTACCACGTGACATGTAGGAAATAAGAGGAACAACCCATCTCGAGGAAGGGCCAGCTTACCTCCGTAGGTTTCCACCTCGCAAATCGACAGAACGCTCTGTGAAAGAACGGCCCTAATGCTAAACACAGTAAATCGATTCCGTATTATGACAGACACCATTTTGCCTACTCTGCCAGTCCACTTGTTAATAGTGTTACCCTTGTCGTCATAGAATTTTAAAATAAACGTTTCCTTCGGGGAGGTATCTGCAATACAAAACAAACAAATATAGAACGAAAGGGGAAAAAAAACTCACTGTTGTTGACAGTTATAAACCTGTAGAACCAAACTGCTGTAAGACAATTAAATCTCTGTAGGCGTATTATATTTTGACTTTAAGAACTTGAATAAAAATTTTGAATAACTTCTTTGTGAGCAATACTAAATGTAACTGTTATCATAATAGAGACAGATGCAAGTAGCTATGAGATAAAATAAATTTCCTAGACTTTAATAATACTATTTTTCACAAAATCTAACTCGCTACAAAAACACTAACTTTTAGTCTCATGCTCCGGAGTCGCCTCTCATACCTAAGACAAATTACGACTATGGCACCTATCATGCGTCATTCAGAACCAATCGCTAACATCTTCCTACCGTCACTGCGTCTGTCTGTCTGTCAGTCTGTCTGGTAAAAAGTTTGAAAACGTTAATTCTCCCAAAAGCCAATCTCGGATCTATTTGAAACTTTGAACAATTATTTGATTAAATATTGGCAATTAATTATTTTGTTTGGTATCGAACATGGGAAAGAAATTGCACTTGGCTGATGTTGCGTGGCGGTATAAACTGAATTTTTCCCCTTTATATTGGGTTGCTAAAAAGTTTTAAATTATCAATAGACACATATGGAACATTCTATTTTCATAAGCACTTCGCTTGCACATTGGTTAGTGTATTGGCTTGAGCCGTCGAGTTCTAATTCAAATAGTACATCTTCTTAAAAACTAAAATACATTTCAAAAGCTATTACGTTCCTATTCACCGAGATACTTCCTGTTTATCCAAACTGATTTATACAAGTACAATAGAAATTATTTTTTTTTTAATTATATATATATTTTTAAGTATTGTTTTTACATGTTTTGGATGTTCCCTAACAGTTGAAAATAATCTTTACCCGAACCCAAATCTCCCGCAAAACATTGACAGCGGGCAGGACATTGACAGCGGGCAGGGTATGAAACCGGTACCTTTGACACGAACGAACGGTAGTGCATCGCGTATACCGCACGACAAGGCAGCCATCCTGCCGATACAAAAATAACGAAATATAAATGTAACAAGGGAACAAAAAGGAACAAAAAGGAACAAAAAGAAACAAAAAAAAACAAAGAAAGAAAGAAAGAAATGCAGACAAATGTTCATACTACCAAAGTTGATCAAAATCTGATCAATTCTCATGGCATTCAAAAATGACATTTTCCAAACTGGATTTGAGTCGTTGACTGCTGAGGTGGAACAGGATTGTGACTGGCCATCTACTGAAAGTGATCCACGGCTAACTCGTCCAAAAGTGTCATTATAATAGCTGGACACTGTTACTTGACAGCCGGGTGCTACATTTCGCCCTATCAAAACAAAGCTTAGTTCTTAGAAAAATCTTATTAATTAATTATTAGAATAGATGTCATATACAATAAACAATGTATACATCTCATATATCTCATGATATATATATTCATCTTAAAGAACGTAAAATTTCATTTCTCCTGAAGATACTTTAACATTTCATAAATACTTTTGCAATACCTCTAGAAATAAAAAAAAAACGCATTTAACTAACTGACAAAAATCAAAACAATACCCAAATATACCCAAAAGTAGAGAAAGCCAACGATATCTATCTATGACTCCTTTTGTCTTGGAGTCACAGGTTTGGTTTCGTCTTGAGACGGGGCAGAATCTGATGTGGCTAATCAAGCCAATTCTGGAGCGGCAGATTTCGCCACAACGCTATAAAACACTGTACAATGCATTGATTAAAGAATCACAATTGGTGGGGCCCTAGGAGAAGTGACTTGATCGCCCAAATGAAAGAAAAAATGAAAAAAGTGAAAAATTACAATTACGTAATTTATTTAAAACCTAGTGTACTCAAGCAATAACGTTATAATATTAAGAAATAATCATAATAATAATAATAATAATAATCTTTATTACCCATATAGAAATTTGTCTTACAATTGGTGCATTACACCAAACAAAACATTATAACTATTAAAAAAAAAAATATACATTCACAAATGACTCACTCTCATAATCTGCATGGGAAAAGTTTGTATCAGATCGTTCAATTTTATTTAGTGATTTGATTACCAAGGGGACTAATGAGATTTGTGTCTGTTGTCGTTGCAATTGGTGTGTTGTATCTCTTTTGTGATGGTAAAATCACAATATCCTGACCCAAAGGGAGATTTTTTATTTCTAGAATGTTTTTAACTTTTTTATGGATGTTTGTCTCAAACAACTGTCCAAATGGAGTTTGTGTTTTTGCCAATGACTTTACCAGCAGCATTTAGGATTCTCTGGAGTTTATTTTATTTTTAATGCTCAGATTGCCATACCAGGAAGTGATATTAAAATTTAAAATACTGCAGATGTGAGAGTACTAAAACATCGCCGCGCCCTTTTCACTAACATTCAACGAGGACAGTTTTCTAAGTAATCGTAATATTTGCTGCCCTTTTTTGCTGATATAATCAGTATTTGCAGTAAAATTTAATTTATTGTCTTAAGATAGTATCAAGGTATTTAAAAGTTTGCACTATTTGTCAAATGTTGCCAAACTGAATTTCCATTTGATTGGATCAATAAAAATTATCTTATCTTATCTTATTTTAATGTTCTCTCCACCTACAGAAACACTATCAAGTTTCTCTTTTTCCTCTGTTTTGAGTCCCATGCGAGGCCCCCATCCATCGGAGGCAGTAGGCGGCTGCCCAGTTTGCCTTTGCCTAGAATCCAAACTTCGATACGGACCAATTGTTTAAGTGATAGGGGGAAAGTGCATAAAAAAATCTCGCGGAGTCTAAAAGCGCATTTGCAGCCTTCCCAGGACTGAACACGCTATTATAGTATGTTAGTATATCGACAGCGAAACAGGGCAACTTTCTTGCTTATCATCTTCTTATCTTGCACGGTTCAGGCTCAACTTTGACTCACGATGTCTCTCCTTCCCCCCCCCCCCCATTGTAAGGTAAAAGAGAAAACGGCGTCTAATTATATTTTCGACTGCCAAAGATTGGCTGATCATCGTCTGGACAGGTCTGGGAATCCACAAGGTGATGGCATGCATGCTCACATTTGCGAATGAGTTCTGTGTTGGGCTCTTGCAGGAGGGGAAGTGGGCCTATTAGTTCTTCACTCAAAGGAGTTTGATAAAGATGAGGATGAAGGATTCTTTGCTTTGATTTGCAGGGATCTTTGTGCACCTCTATGTCCATCCAGCTCTAATAGGTACCTGACATTATGTTAGGGAAAGTAAATGCGATTGGTCGTTGTGCTGGCCACATGACACCCTCGTTAACCGTAGGACACAGAAACATTACCTTTACATCATCTGCCCTATAGACCACAAGGTCTGATTTGCAGGAACCTGGTCCACAATGCATAGGTCTTCGTATTTTCTATGTTAGGTACCTTTTTTCATTTCATGAATGAATTGCATTTGTCAGTTATTGTTTTAAATCATTCGTTATTTTACTCTATAGTACTTTGTATTGATATTAATTATACCATGTATTGAACTTCTTTATAGCCAGCATTTACTTGCACAATACCATCATAATTCTCTGCAAACATTTCCTCTTGATATTGCTGGCTTATGTTTTTATAGACATTTCCAATTTACGTATTACCTATCCTGAATATTTGATGATAAGTTTTGGGTATTTTAATACTATTATTCCCTATGACGCGTCTCGACTAAATATTCCCAAGTCTATATTATGACGTAGTCTAACTATTTCTTTGTGTGTTAGTTATTTCAAATGACCCTGCCTCGACTATATTGTCAAGCTTGTCAGCTTTCATATGCTTTATCTCTATCTAATATGTAAAGCAGAAAGTAAGGCGTATACGTGTATGTATGCATGTATGTATGTATGTATGTATGTAAGTATGCCCCAAATAAAATCAAAACCGTTAAAACAATCTTGATAAAACTTGGCATAAATTGTTTCTTGGCTTATTAGCAGAGACCGTAGTGTGTGTTTAAAAATAAAATAAAACCCCTAAATTCATGTCTATTAAAGAGCGATACTTTTTAACAAATCGGGTAAACCCGTTTTCAAAATATTTATATTTGATCAAATGAAAATGGGCTAAACGGGTAAACCCATTTTATCTTACTTCTACTTTCATATTTGTAGCATAGGTCTAAACACAATCTACGATACCAGTATTACCCCAACTCAGGCCCGCAGGCTGTGGGTAATATTCGGCTTGTATGAAATATGACACCAGGATGCTTTATATTACAATTAGAAATACAACAATGTAAAAAAAAAAAGACTTACACACTCACCTGCATTAACGTAAACAGCACAGAGTCGTCTTGGCTTTGGCAGGCCTTTGAAGGAGATGGACACTATACAAATGTTGCTAGTGATGTTACACACGACCATGAACGTGTCCATCCTATTCAAGCATGGTCCAACAAAGCACGATATGCTAGGTATCTGTAGAAAGTAGAGCTGAAGATCTTGGAGGTCATCTGTTAAAATAATTACGCTATAGGTTAATTAGATTAGTTTAATTGTTTTTTTTTCACATAGATTTTTTAGATTTTTAAATGCATGTATCTGTTTATGCGATGGATATAGACCTAGTATTAGATCCCCACTATATGGAAATAGCCTTCGCCGATAACAAGAAATGAGCCGGTAGAGACAAACTGGTAACTCTAGCACCTATGAAAATATATCTTCTATAAGTAGCCGAAAGAAAAAAATGCACTCCTAGGAATGCCAGGGTTTGCCTAGGCATAATGGAGTGTGTCTTCTGATTGTGTGTTTGAGTTTTGAGTTTAGGCACATCGGCACAATTTAGGCCATGTCGTGCCCGTAATCCTTTAAGGATAACTCTCCCTTTACATAACAAGGGCTAAATTCTATACAGTTAAATCATTAAAAACAAGGTCTATTCACAGTTAAAATAAAAAATCAGATCCTTGTAGACAACCCCACCTCCCGGACAAAGCCCAGTACCTTCCCAGGGTCGACATTGTGTGTGTGTGTGTGTGTGTTTCTGTGGTGACGGTGGGAAGAACTTACCGATTCGTTTTGAATGATGCAACAATAGGTGACATTTTCTTCACTGAATACTTAAGTAATAACGCCGACAGACACAAAAATATGACTTACTATGTCACTACTATATAGATCAACTTACAGCTGACAACTTTTTTTTCTTTTGGAAACGAATTAGTGCACATAGACCTATATAAATATTTGAGACAGACTTTGAGATAATTCTTATTCTTTCTTTCACGTGAACGCTAGTTCTAATATGTTCTTTACGTTTCACAGCTAACGTCCATATCATTATGTATGATAACTTGACGTGTCTAACTTTATTTCTTCTGACACCAGTTAGATGTGTTTGTTCCCTTTTGAGACGATGTTTCGATAAATTCTTCTTGTTTTTTCCGACTTAAATATATTATTGCCTGTCGTTGACTTGTAGTACCAAAACCACAGGTAGACAACTAAACCACTGTAGGCATATTATACCTTAACTAATAAAACTTGAAATAACTTTACTAACTTCTATGTAATAATAATTATAATAATAATAAAGCTTGTCTTCGAGTCCTGCTAAAGAGGTGATATTCTAAAGCCTTTCCCGTGAAGTGTAGCCCCAGTTGTGACCTACATATACTAAATATATCTTTATTATAATATAGACCGAAATCAAGTTAATATGAGATGGAATACATTTAATAAACTGTATTATTAATATTTTTAACAGGATCTAGCTCACTACAGTAACACAACCTTTCACGTTCTGGGCAAGTCCCCTAAGAGCAAATGACGGCAATGTCAAATATCTTGCCTCATTTTCAACAAAACGCTAACATCTTCCCACCGTTACAATAGAAAACACACAGACACACACAATCCATAACACTAGAACTGAGGATAGTTTATGTTACCTGCTAAAGAGGTGATATTCTAAAGCCTTTTATCAACCAGCTTGTTAGAGGAGGCCTGGGCAGTACTCAGTACACTGGGCAAGCCCCATATGTTCGCGGTTATAATTCTTAAAATAGGCTTTATTTATGTCAGGCACCTTTCAGACCTTGCTATCTCTAGGGCAAAGGATGTAAATATAGTATGTTTCTGCGGCCGACGGTTAACGAGGGTGTCGTATGGCCAACACAACGGCCAAAAGTCTTTAAGTTTCCCCAACCAATGTCAGGTTATATAATCAGGTACCCACAAAAGTTTGGTGGACTCTAAACCGTTTTAAATATTACGAAAATTACAGTTCTAAAAGTAAATAAATCTTGGGGAGCTTTGTGGCTGAGTGTTAAGGCACTTAGCATTCGAACCGAGAGTTTTCGAGTTCGAATCTTGGTGAAAACCAACACATGGAACAAGAATGTAATACGTATAAGGTCATTTTGAGAGTTGTAAACGAAAACGAATAAACAAAGTAAACGTTGATATCTAGAGTGTTGTCATTGCAACATAAAAGTATCACACATATACATCATCACACCAGCACATCATTACAACATCACATCAACACAACAAAACACCATAACATCATCAATCGAATCACCCTGTTATTAAATATCACATTGACAGACCATCACATCATCACGCCATTACATAATCACGCTATCAAATCATCTCAACATCAAGCATCATACCATCACAATATCACACCAACACATCATTTTACAACACACACAGTCATATCAACACACCATCACATACTGACACCATCACATAAGCTCATAACATCATCACACTATCACATACTCAAAACATCACACTATTACACCATCAAATCATCATACCGACACACCATCACATCATTACATTATCACATCATCACGCCATCACATCAACACATCATAACATCCAACGCCATTACATCAACAAGCCAACAGATCATCACACCATCACATCAACACACCATCACGTCAACACGCCATCACACCATCACATCAACACACCATCACGTCAACACACCATCATGTCAACACACCATTACGTCAACACACCATCACGTCAACACACCATCACGTCAACACACCATTACGTCAACACACCATCATGTCAACACACCATCAGGTCAACACACCATCACGTCCTCACACCATCACATCCACACACCCACAATATAACACCATGCCATCATCACTTTACCACACCATGAAATCATCCATGCGTTTGTTATTTTTCACACATTAAGAACTCTTCTACAACATAGACTTCTGTCACGATCAACTACACAATGTCAAGGACGCACACACAATGTCAAGGACACTTAATCGAACTTTGAACTTGCTAACTAAATAAAGCCACAAACCTAGGAACTTAAAAACATGGATTCTGCAGTTCTAAAATGTGCACACAAATAATCATGCAACTTTGTAACAAGCCTAACTCATCAACACTCTATTTATCTTTTTTCTTTTTGACCAGATACAACAACACAGTCTGACAGTTGTAGATTATCAGATGTGTCTTTATTCATGTCACGATTTCCTTTAAGCAGTTTTTTCTTAACTACGTTATTTGGAAATATTTTTTAAGTCATATATATCTATAAGAAAAAAAAGGAAAAAAAATCTAAACATAAAAATTGTTAAAAATAAATTTAAAAAATTATTAAGCGTAGATTTTATAAATTCGTTTGGATCAGACATGTTATTGAATTTGGACTTGATCTAGACCAACAACAATAAATCTTTGCTATTAGAAAAAGTTTCACCAATTGTTTTCGCTTAGCGCAATTATATGCTTTTCGCCATCTCAATACGCTCTTATTCTATCACTTGGTTGGCCCAGATTGAGAGGATCGCTTTTTAAATGCATTTATTAAAAAAAACGTGAACGAACTGTAGGGGTAAACCCTCCGCTGCCTCCTCAAGCTAATATACTAGCCACTGCGCTAGTGAAGTGCTTATGAAAATTAAAGGTATTATAGTTTTCTAATGTTAGCTTCACACCTATGAAATAAACAGGGGACTAATTCAAATTATACCACATCACCAGTCAAATTACTAATTCTTTCCTTAATCGAGAAAATAACAAACAAATTGCCAATAGCTAACTAACGAATATGTTATTTTTTCTTATTCATACTTGTGTTGTCAAGTAAAAGAAATAATTGCGAAAATGTTCAACTTTATCCGTTATTGGGTGTCGTAGAAATAACTTTTCCAATTTTTTACCAGACAGACAGACATCGATTTCACATAAACTTTGCAAAAATACCTTTGGATACGGCTTTCTAATTTGTATCGAAGAGATACTTTCCGAACTGGGAAATATTATATTCAAAGGATCCTCGACAGTAAAAATGTTAAAACACCTGACAGAATGGCGAAATTTCATTTCCTGTCGATTGACCTTTGCCGCAATAATGACGTCTTCTGTAAGCCAATAACATAACCAATTATGCAAATTAACTAGTTCAAAAAAAGAGTCACACTAGTCATAGCCTGTTATATTTTATTTTGTTAAAGTTTTAAAGTAGGTCAGAATCGAGATTTAAAAAACAAAGATTAATTTAGATTTTTTCGCTTTTTATAAATCTGCGTAGTTTATCTGTTAGTCTGGTACAAATTCTGAACACACTATTTCTCCCATTTGTCATTCTCTAATCAAGCAACTGGAAGTCCCGTGTTCGACTCCTGGTGAAGACTCTAGGTGGACCACTTTGGGGGCCGACTTTGAGTTTGTGTTTCACACAAACTGTCTTTGTAACCATGTTTTAAATTGATTCATGTATCGTTAGGTCTAATAATTAGATGTTCAAGTGTTTAGAGCATAAAGCTGATCGGAGAATGCGTGAGGGACAAATAGCGTTAACATTTTTTTAATGGGACTCAACAAATGTAGCCATATCTGTATCTGTATCTATATGGATACTGATGTATAACTTCCATTGTATCTATTTACCAAATTATGAATTGCCAGTAATTAATTGTCTAATTGGTTACTTTTTTAAAAATTATTATTGATTCCTTTCTTGTCTATGTCAATGTATAATTGTACGAAGTTTCAGCTTGATCCGAGAATTGGTGCGGGAGAAATAACGTGTACACTATTTGTACCAGATAGACAGAGACAGAAAGAGTGTGTTGATAGAAAGTTTAAAAAAAAAGTTCCCCTTTCAGACCTTCTGATCTATAGGGCAGATGATATAAAAGTCACGGTTAAGAGGGTGTCATGTGGCCAGCACAACGACCAACCGCCTTGACGTTTTCCCAACTAGTGTCAGGTACCCATTAGAGCTGGGTGGACTCACAGGCGCCGAAAGATCTCGAAATTAAAAAACCCTGTCTTCACCAGAATTTAAACCCGGGACCCCTGGTTCGGAGGCCATGCGCTTTATCGCTCAGCCACCGCGCCTCCGATAGTTAATATATGCTTTGTAAAACAAATCCTTCTTTGGCAACCGTTAATGCTTCATAGGGAATATGTGTCCAATCCAGCAAGGCTGCTCCATAGTAAGTAGCACTACTAAAATCTGAAGCAGTCAAAAAGAATATGAGACAGTTTCCTCTTCTTCTCCTCAGCGGGGGCACCGTGAGTCGAAATTCGGCCATAACCGTGAGAAATATGAGGCAATAGGACAGTGGCCTGTCCTGCACTGTGCCATAATAGCTTGCTCAGGCCTGGACAGCCTCCACCACGGGAAGTGCGGTAAGGGCGCCTCATGCACTCCCATACTCCACGGGCTTTTTGGGGCTTGTGCTTTCACTTTAACCACTTTTCCATTTCTATTTTTTTGGATTGTAGCCAAAACATGATGACACCTCACAGCCTGCTTAGTGGGTGGTGTTTGCCCTCCCTGGTGGGCCAAGGCGTCTGCAATGGTGTTGCCAGTCACACCTATGTGACTCGGTACCCACTGCATTATCAGAGGATGTTGTTGTGTGTGTTTTGTGTTCAGTTATTAAATTAGGATGTTTATGTATGCATACAAGAGTCTCATAACAATAAATATGTATAATGTCTTAGAGGAATAAAAATATTGATTGACATCAATTAGACAAAGCCACCTGAAAGACTACACTTATGACTTATCCTTAAAATCGAAAACGTTTTTTTTCTAAACATTACAAATAATATGTGGTTATTCTATTAGAAAAATGAATTAATATTTTCGGATATGAGTAATGTGTTTTGTAATTAGCATACAGAACACGTCATCTTGGTACATAATTTTTTAAATAAAGTCTGTTTTTAAAGCACCATAATTGTATGCGCCCTTATAACACTATTCTCTCTTTTGGCCTGTTTGTTCCGTAAGGTTGCTAATAGCAGAATTGTGACGTACACAAGAATAATAATGGATATAATCATTGCGCTTTCTATTTTAAAATGCTTTTATTGGCGTGCGTCTCAAATAGCACCCCAGTCCAACTCTTGGTCTCAGCCTTCACGTGTAGCTCAGATATTGAGCCTATAAGAAGTGATATTACTAACACGAGAATAACTTAATTGAAACAGGGGGCTGAACCAATAATACTCTGGCAGGAGCGGGCCTTTTTAGCCCAAAAGAAGATGGACTTTGGGAGTGTGGGCGTGTGTGTTTCTATGGTTACGGTGGAAAGATGTTAGTAATTGGTTGTGTAACATACAGTTCGATTTCCTTAAAAAATATTATTACTTAACTTAAAATACATAGGATTTGTTTTATCTTATATCAACTTTATCGTCTTTATTATACTAAAAGTAATATTTAATATTGCTCACAAAGAAGTTATTCAAGTTATTGGAAGTTTTCAGTTACATTACGCCTACAGCGGTTTAGTTGTCTACCAGATGTTTGGTGTTACAAGTCAACGACCGAACACAACAGGGCGTCAACCTAAAGAAAAATACATGAGACGGATACCATTAGGCCGCTTGCTAAACCCTGACAGAGACTGCGACGCCGCTGATCAGAAACTGTATTGTCGATGGCCGTTTCTTGCAAGCATCAGCGTGAAAATGGTAAAAAACTGATTAGGTTGCGACATCGATCGGACCATAGCTAATGCCCGAACATTCGTCTAATATCTGTGAGGTGATCCGCTGCCCTTTCCAAATCAAATCAAGATAACATTAAGAAACTGGAACAGACACAAAATGGAGCAGTGAGATTCATAACAAATGAATATTCACATTTGACTAGAGTAACACCTTTAGTAAAATCACTAAATTTAGAAAGCCTTCAGGACAGAAGACTCAAAGGTAAAGTAGCAATTATACATAAAACACTGAACCATAATCTTCAAATAAAAAAACAAAATTTAATAAAAATACTCAGAAAGACACAAAGATGAAGGCACATTCCTGGTCCCATATGCTAGGACAAATTTGTACAAATACTCCTTCTTCCCTAGTGCTATTAGAGCATGGAATGGGTTGCCTGAGCTAGCCAGAAAAAACAGTGACTTGGCAGAATTTAAGTCATTGGTTAATATGCATGACTAAATGCATGACGCGTAGGACGTAATCATCTTCTTTTTGCACTAACGTCTGTATTATATAAGATAAGAAGATAAATGAAATGATAAAGAAAATATAAAAATTTAAAGGAAAAAGAAATGAAAGAAAATTTTGAAAACGTGAATAGGTGAAAACTAAGGAAAACAAGAAGAAACAAATTGAGATACAGAGAAAAACGGAGTGCGTTAGAGAGAAAGAGGAGAGAGAGAGAGAAAGAACGATATGGAAAAAAAAGAGAGAGAAATAGAGAAAGAGACAGAGAAAGAGAAAGAGAAAGAAAGTGATGGAGAGATAGTAAGAGAGAGACAGAAAGAGAGAGAAAGACGGGAAAAGTATAAAACAAAAGCACACCAAAAAGGAAATAATAGCGAGTGAGAGAGACTACATATTTAGGTAGAAGAAAAAACGCCTTGAACATAAATAATTTAAAGTTTATTTATTTACTATTTTCAAAGTTCAAACAAAAAAAAAACACCTCTAAAGTTACATGAACAACAAATTTATTATACATAATTTTGTTTAACCTTTAACCATAAAAAGTAAGGTTTACAATTCTAGCTGCATTGCAATGAAACTGCAACAGTCAACTATTGTATACTAGTTTCTGTCATTGATGCTATTGAGGTGTTTGATCTTGTCAAATATTCTAGAAACAAGAAAAAATGGGAATTTAGCTATTTAGATAAAAACTAATAATTCGAAATAATCGTTTTTCATAATCAGAAATATATCAAATCTATTTCTTTTAACAAGAAGTCTACTTAAATATATATGGCGTACAAAAGTTTCTTATAATGTTTTAGTTTAAATCTCAGTCTTAGTCTATTCTGTGTTACATAAGAGCAACATCCTGTTGTGTGAAATTCCCACATGAAAGTGTGTGTGTGTGAGTAAGAGAGTTAGCTTTCTTGGAATGATTCACACGTTTAAGCCAGAGTTAATCTCAAAAACATTCAGTCAAAACATGAATTCTCCTACAAGCCTGGCGGCAAAGTTTGCCTTTTCCAAATCCTCCTTGCCAGAGGTATCCTCTGAGAAACAGGATCAAACCATCGTAACGTCTTAGTTCAAATTTTAGAGAGGGGTTTAAAATCAAAATATTCCTTAGGTGTGCTCATCGAATTTTGGGATTGTCGTTTGCATTTTTTTTGTTTGATACAAGAGAAGGATTTAAATGCAAAAAACCCCTGGTAGAGGGTTTTAAGCTCGAAACCCCTTGGTAGTGGGTTTCAAACTCAAAAACCCCTGGGAGAAGGTTTTTAAACTTAAAAAACCCTGGTAGGGGTTTTAAACTAAAAACCTCTGGTAGGGGTTTTCAAACTCAAAACCCCTGGTATGGCGTTTTAAACTCAAAACCCCTGGTAGGGGCTTTCAAACTCAAAACCCCTGGTATGGGGTTTTAAACTCAAAACCCCTTGGTAGGGGTTTCAAACTCAAAACCCCTCAAAAACCCCTGGTAGGGGGTTTTAAACTCAAAACTCCTTGGCAAGTGATGGTTTAGTATTAAAATTTCACCTAAAATGAACACAAATTAAAGCAAAAGATCAGTCACTTAACTCCGACACCGCCATCCCTCCGGGGGGGATTTCATTTCTGGTAGGGGGGCTTGAACCCCAACCCCCCCCCCTCTAGCTACGCCTATGATAGTTATATATATATATATATTTACAATTCATAACGGGGAAATATAAAGGGGTATAACTCATCGATACCACCTCGTCAGTCAAGTAAAGCTTCTTTTCTTGTTTCAGATATCAAACAAAATAATTAAATTACAAATAGTTGATAGACTACTTTTTTTTTTATATTTTTTTTTTTTTGGATTCTTGTGTTTTCATGTAAAAGAAAGAATTTTCGAATTTCAGCTAGATCCGAGATTGGATGTCGGAGAAATAATGTGCACAAACTTTTTACCAGATAGACATACAGACAGACAAACTAGGTAGATCTAATCTTTCTAAAAAAGTCATGAAACCTACCTGGTTTTGCTGTAATCTCTATAGCTGTTTCAGAAGATTCTACATCACATGGAACAAAGATACAAATTGTACATTACTAAAATACTACATTATTTGGGGAAAATGATACACTTCATTACTTGGAACAAAGATACATTTTTACGTCACATGAAACAAAGATATTAATTAGTGCATTATACTTTGAAGAGACATTCATGTCTTTATCTGTATTAACAAAGACATTTAAATTCTTTTTTAAAAGCTGAAAAGAAAATCTAAATCGACCACCGCAGACATTGGTTTTGCTTGCCCTGGCTAAAGGCAAAATATGCAGGTCACGGCTGGGGCTGCTTAGCCACGGGAAATACCGCATTCCTCATTAATCTTCGGACTCGAAGACAAGCCTTATTATAATTATTTTAGCTTTGAGAGTATGCCAGTTTGTAATTAAATATTTTGCATTGTGATAAATAACAGTAAAACTTCAGACGTGGCCAGACAGACTCATGGCTTTGCAGAACAGGAGTACACAAAAAGAGAATATGTTTTTGGGCTTGACTTAGTGAGCAAACCGAGCGCCCAGGGCAAGGAAATTTACTGGCGCCCCCCCCCCCCTTTCATTTCTATTAACAACAAATAAAAACAAAGGCTTTTAAATAAAAAGTATTTAATACAAATAACAATTAGAATGTAGACCAATCTAAAATATCTACAGTAATTTTGAGGCGCCTCTCTGCGTGTTGCGTCCCCCTATTGTTGGCACTGGGGAATCGGGCCACCTTGCCCCCTCCCCCTCACTACGCCTATGGCCTGAAGCAAGGATCACGTCGAAAGAATTGTCAGTTAAAACCTTCGGTTGTACAGATATGACGATTATCCCAATTATGTACTCAAACTACGTTGGTAGTATTCAAACGCCTTATCAACGTATCGTTGTCAGCTAGTGAATTCTTCGTGTTGTTATCTCCCTTGAATGTGACGACATCTTATTTAATATTGAGTAATAATTTACAAGTCATCGAAGTCTGTAATCCTATGAAATAAGTCTAGACAAATGCAAAGACACCAACACATTGAAGTACCCTGGACAAATTTAAAAACGCATAATTCAGGTTGCATTTCCGTACCCTAAAGCATGGCTATCTGCTTTTAAGGTTTTACAACATGAAATAGAAGTTGCGAAAGGCCGGAAAACTCAACCCCACAGGCCGTAGCATGGGAATCACTAGTTTACAAGAATGTAGGTGAAAACTGATAGAATGAAGATATAAAACGGAAAATATCAATCAGTGGATCCTGGCATAAATAAGGAAATGTGATTAAATATTGCAGGTAGAAACATTTCATTTTACACCATGTGCTCTGAACCATAGGGTCTCAAATCTAAATATAACTTTGAGATCCATGTAGTTCAATAGTTCCCAGGAGTCTCTGTCAGGATCTTTCAGAAGCACTTGTCGTCGGCGAGAAGTATATAGAAATTAAAAAAAAATATGTTTACAGACATTGCAATCTATATAGCAGGTAATTTTAAGGTCATCTGTTTCTGTGGCCCACGGTTAACGAGGGTATCTTGTGGTCAGCACAACGACCAGCCGCCTTTACCTTTTCCCAACTAACGTCGAGTATCTATTACAGCATGCTGGAATCAGCGGTCCCATGAGCTGCCGATATTGATTATCCAGTCTTCACCAGGAAATTTCATTTGTTACAAATCCTATAATAACTCATTCTGTCTGTCTAGTAAATAGTGAGTACACGTTATTTCTCTCACACTTATTCTTAGATTAAGTTAAAACTTCGTACAATTATTCATTGACACAGACAAGACATGCTAATAAACTAACAAATCACTTATCACATGTGTGGCTAAACATGTTGGGTTTAGTCCCCTTAAAAAATAATTATTGACGTTATTTCTCTCTCACGCTTTCTCCGAACAAGTTGATACGTTAAACAATTATTATTATTATTATTATTATTATTATTATTATTATTATTATTATTATTATTATTATTATTATGAATCAACAAACAAACAAACCCCATTGTTCAATTTATTAAAAAAGCAGTAGCCAATACAAAACCCAAAAGAAAAATCTTACTCTGGAATAAATGTAACCTAACACAACTACACCAAGCTGCATTAAACTTTCAACAAACATTCTTATTAGAAAAAGACATTAACCAACCAGTCGATGACCTCTGGAATTTCATTAAAAACCATCTTAAAAGCATTATAGAAAATCATATACCAACTAAATACACATCACACAAAATAAATAAATGCTGGTTTAATAATAGACTAATAAAGAAGCTTTGTATACAAAAGGAAAACCTATATAGAAAATTTAAAGAAACCAAGGCAGAAAGAGTTTACAAAAAGTATAAAAAATTTAAACACCTAACCCAAAAAGTAAGCAGACAGCTGCAGAGTGAATACATAAACAATGTAATATCTAAAGATACAACAAAAACCTATGGTCATACATTAAGTCTAAGAAAATGGAAACAACAGGCATAGCGCCATTTAAGATGAACATAACATAATACATAATGATAATGAAACTAAAGCAAACATCCTAAACAAATACTTTGCATCATCTTTCTCAGCCCCAGGAGACAAAGACATATTTCTTAATTTGAACCAAGTAGACAACATAGAAGATTTAGTAGTACAAGAAAATGGAATTCAAAAACTATTAGCCAACACCAAACCAAATAAAGCGTCTGGACTTGATGGTATTCCAGCTAGATTACTCAAAGAACTAAGCAATGAGCTAGCCCCAGTGTTCAAAATACTCTTTCAGGCATCGCTTAACCAGGGCAGAGTACCAAAGGACTGGAAAGAAGCTAATGTCACCCCCCCCTATTTAAAAAAGGAGAAAAATTTGATCCAGGAAACTACAGACCAGTATCACTTACCAGCATCACATGTAAAATCCTAGAACACATAATATGTAGCAACATCCTAAACCACTTAGACAAACATTATGTCCTCACCCTATACCAAGATGGCTTTAGGAAATATAGATCATGTGAAACACAACTAATAGGACTAATTGATGATTTTTCAAAAGGTTTAGATAATAGTGAACACATAGATGCTATCTTACTAGATTTTTCTAAGGCTTTTGACAAAGTTCACCACCATAGTTTGCTTAAAAAATTAAAATATTTTGGCATTGATGGTCCACTGCATCAGTGGATGAAAGATTTTCTGATAGGGAGAGAACAAACTGTAATAATAATTGGCTCTAAATCAACACCGATAACAGTAAACTCAGGTGTACCTCAAGGAACAGTCTTGGGTCCACTACTATTTTTAATTTACATAAAGGATTTACCGAATTGCATTAGTTCAGGAACAAAAGTCAGATTATTTGCAGACGATTACATAATATATAGAACAATAAAAACAACACAAGACACAGATATTTTACAAAGAGAATTAGATGAATTACAGAAATGGGAATCAAATTGGAGCATGTCTTTCCACCCAGAAAAATGTCAGTTGTTAAGAGTAACAAAAAAAAACTAAAACAAATTAATTCCACTTATCTTATTCATGGCAAACCAGTAACACAGACTAAAAACGCAAAATACCTAGGTGTTATAATAAATGAAAAACTGTCATGGAATCCACAACTTGATGAAACTATAAAAAAAATCCAACAAAGCATTAGGGTTTATTAAAAGAAATTTCTATAAATCAAATACGAACATAAAACTAAAATGTTATTTAACCTTGATTAGGACAATAATAGAATATGCATCCACCGTGTGGGACCCCCAACTCAAGAAAACATTAAGAAACTGGAACAAACACAAAATAGAGCAGTGAGATTCATAACAAACGAATATTCACATTTGACTAGAGTAACACCATTAGAAAAATCACTAAATTTAGAAAGCCTTCAGGACAGAAGACTTAACAGTAAAGTAGCAATTATACATAAAACAGTGAACCATAATCTTCAAATACAAAAACAAAATTTAATAAAATACTCTGAAAGACACAAAAATAAAGGCACATTCCTCGTCCCATATGCTAGGACACATTTGTACAAATACTCCTTCTTCCCTAGTGCTATTAGAGCATGGAATGGGTTGCCTGAGCTAGCCAGAAAAACCAGTGACTTGGCAGAACTTAAGTCATTGGTTAATATGCATGACTAAATGCATGACGAGTAGGACGTAATAATCTTCTTTTTTGAAGTAACGTCTGTATTATATAAGATAAGATAAGAAGATATTATTGTTGATTTTTTTATTGAATAAGGGAAAATACCTTGTTATTTGTACATATAGTTTTAAGAACTGAGTTCTTCCCCTTTATATTAGGTTTCTTTATTTAAATAGAAACAAAAGTATTTTTTTTAAATTTTCCGCTTGTTTGGACCTTTACAGTTATCTTGTTTTTAGAATTTTGCAACATATTACATATAAAAGCAAAATACCTCGTCTTTGTTCTGGCGTTTCTTGTATGGCTTTATCGTTTTTTTCTCCTTTTGAAATGCCTGCACCGCTCAAGCAGACGACAACTACTAGAAGGAGGATAACCATTAAATAGTACCAGAAGTTCTCCAAGTCAAAGCCTGAACGGGTGCGGTACGGGTTTTTCGTCACTCCTGAAATGAGCACAGTTGTGGAGGTGTTGGTCATCTCCTGGTAGTCTTCGCACCACCCTATACATCCTTCGAAGCAGTACGGACCCCCCGTGCCGTTAGGGCACGTACGGCAGAAGCCTTCGTAGGTGCAAATCATGTCTGGGCATGAGATGCTGCAGATGTCTGAGCAATCAGGGCCGTATGTTGGAGGGGCACACTCTGTTGAGAGAATTTCGTTGTTTTAAATCTCAGAATAGAGCAGGGTAAAGTTCTGAATGTAAAGGGGATTTTAAAATAATAAGATAACATTAAAACAAATACAACAAGCAAAAATAAAATTGATTCGTGTCTTGTCTATGTCAATGCATAATTGTGCGAAGTTTTAACTTTATCCGGGATTGGGTGTCGAAGAAATAACGTGTACACACCTTTGCCAAAGAGAGACAGACAGAAAGACAAACAGACAGATTAATTTGATATAAGCTTTGATAAAAGAACAGCAGACAACTGCAATCTCGTACAAAATACGATGAATATATATTTATACTGTTAAGATGTGGGATTAAACGAAAGAAAAATATCTCACAGATCGCTGGTATTTCTCTGATTGCAGAAGCATAATCCAACTATGATCAATCAATATCCACGATACAATCTCCAAATCAAATTTACATATCCCGATTCACTAACACAAATTAAAGAAAACAATCCTAAATCCTCTATCCTCCAGTGACTTGGCAGAATTTAAGTCATTGGTATATATGCATGACTAAATGCATGACTCGTAGGACGTAATCATCTTCTTTTTTTGAAGTAACGTCTGTATTATATAAGATAAGAAGATAAGATCGAGAAATCCAAACTCATAACTCCAGTTTCTTAAGACATTTACACACTAGTTCAGGTCATTTACACCCAACAGCATCAACAGAGAGGAACAGGGTTACAATACATTTAAAAGCACTGTTATGCTAATCACGTCTTGGGCTTCTCATGGTTCCAGAAGTAGAAGTGTTAAAGAAAGCATCAAAACACTCGTCTTCTTTGATTTCATATATAAATGAATAAGAGTCTATTTGTTGTGAAGCAAAAAGAGGCACATGATAACACTTAATCCAACAACATGGCGTCCTGTTAAAGCTTACATGTCTATTAGAACGATATACTAAAACTCACACTGATCAGTTAAGCTTAAAACATTCTGGAATCCTCCACAAAAAAACGATCATCGTTAAAAAAAAACGCAAGATAAAAACCTATGACCCGCATTACAAGATTTTTGGCGCTCGCAAAGACCTTCCTTCAGGGAACAGAACCAGGAAAAAAGAAGAAGAGGCAGACAGAGAAAGCGATGGGAAGACAACATAAAAGAATGGACAGGCCTGACATTGAAAGAGGTTCAAAGGCTAACGACCGAGAGGAATGGAGAAAGACGGTCGACAAATCTTGCATGGTGCCGCAACTATCCAACAGACTAAGGCATTGGTAAAAAATAGTCATTTCGACAACACGTCATTTCAAACCAAGATTAAACTAAAAATAAGTACACCAATGAACACAGTGATAGTGAGAAAATTAAGTCGTATTGCGGAACAAGATATAAATGTATCAATAGTTTTAGGTTTAAACTAAATTGTAGGCTAACTTATCTCCATAGGTCTCTACTTCACAAATCGCCACCGCACTGTTAGAGTAGACAGCCTCTATACTTAGGGCAAAGACCAGAATCTCTGGGATGATGGAGACTTCTCTCGCTGTTCCACCAGTCCAGGTATATACAGTGGTGCCGTTATCGCCTTTCAGTGTTAAAACAAAAGAATCGTTCGAGGTTATTCCTGTAACATAACACATTTCTTAAAGAGAAAACAACCAATATACAACTTTACCAAAAATATAAATACAAAATAGCTAAAAAAAATAATAATTCTGCTCTGAGTGTCAAACTCGTGATGTTGTCATGGTCAGCTCCTTGAACGATTGATGCTAATTCGCCCAGCGGTCACTGTACAACTGAGAAAATCTTAATTGGTACGTTCATCAAATAGCCATCTAGAACTAGATCTAGTGGTAGAGTGTTTGCACTTTGCAGTTTTGATGCGGAGACCATGGCAGTCATTGACTCTTAACTCGGCGAGGGACATTTGAGGGCAACACATATTGTTGTTGGCCACTGGCTCAAAATCTGTACTACAGGCTATGCAGAGCACAGGACCATGGCCCCTTAATATCGACACTGTCATCGTGGCTTCACACAACATAAATAACGTTATGGCACCCCTGTAATCATGCAGTGGGTATCGATCACATAGGTGTGACTGGCAACACTATTGCAGACCCCTTGGCCCACCAGGGAGGGAAAATTTCACCCACTGAACAGGCTGTAAGTTTTCATCATGCTCTGGCTATAATAAAAAAAAAACAGAAATAAAAAAAAGGGGTTTGAGTGCTGGGACAAGTCGTAAAAAGCCCGTGGAGTCCGGGAGCGCATGAGGCGCCCTGACCGCACTTCCCCGTGGTGGAGGCTGTCCAGGCCTGAGCAAGCTATTATAGCACAGTGCAGGACAGGTTATTGTCCTGTTGGCTCATAGTTCTCAAGGCTATGGCCAAATTTCGATTCAGGGTGCCCTCGCTGCGGGGTAGAAGAAGAAACTGTGCCTCATATTCTGTTTGGCTGCCTCAGACTTGCATATCTCCGTCTCGACAGGTCTGGGAAACCAAAAATTCTCGACCTGTATGCTGAAACGTATGCACTACGCAAGACAGCAGGGTTTCTGTCCAGAGCTTTTGCAAGAGAACCTCACTGAAATGGAGTTTGATGATGATTTATGATTTTGTCTAGATCTATATCTAGATCTACTTCTAGATCTAGAAACTAGACGTAGTAGATAAATGCGTATGTAAATACATAAATGTATAATAAAAGCTTAGATAATCTATCAATAACCTTTACAAATCTTACAATTAAATAAACAACTCAGTTATCGGTAGACTAATGCTGACTAGGCCCTATTTTATTTTTACTCCAATTTATGACATAATTTAAATTTCTTTTATTTTATACATTTTAAAAGTTGTATCGGTATCGGTCAAACTAGAGTTTTCCCCGAGTTTTCAACGAAAAAAATTTAGAGCCGTTTTTTGAGATCAGCCTCCATGACAATATAGCTTGAATTGAAGTATTGCAATAATAGGTATGTAAAGCTTTTTTTAAAGTTTTTCTGAATCTTTCTTATTTCATATTATAGGGCTGATTGGTAGCGCGATTCCGAACCAAGTGTTAATAAAGTTGATTCTCGGTGAAGATCTTTTGAGCTTTGGGATTTTCAGGACACCCCTTTATCCACCCAGCTCTAATGAGTACCTGACCTGACCTTTTTCATCATGGTGTCCCGCATGGTTGAGCCACGAAGATTTGATATTGTTTAGACGTGGGAATGAACTAAAGAAATTAACTCACCGATTCTCAGATCACTGGTATCTCTCCGATTTCAGAACCACAATCCAACTATGATCAATGAATATCCCCGATTAAAAGAAATAAAGTCACAATATCCAAATCAAATTTTAATATCCCGATTCACTAACACAATAGAAAACAATCCTCAATCCTCAGTCAAGAAATCCGAAAATCATGACTTAAGTTTCTTTACACATTTACGCACTAGTTAAAGTCATTAACGCCCAACAGCATCAACAAAAATCACTCAACTTGGAAAAAATGGTTAGTCAGGGAAGAACAGGGTTACAACACTATTGTGGGCTTTTGGCTCGTCTAGATCATCGTACTGGCCAACTGACAGCCTCTTCGCCATGATGATGCAAAGCTCATTTGTTTCAATGGACAACGGTTAATGAGCGCACTATGTGGTCAGCGTGACCAACAACCATATTTACTTCCCTAACGTATGCCAGGTACCTACTTGATGACTTAGACCTATTCTAAAATTCAAGATACAAGCCTATATCGGGATTCGAACACGAAACACATCGGTTCGGAACCAAGCACTTTATCACTCTGCCACCACGCTGAAATAAAGTATATTCTAAACTAACTTTTTTTTACCGAAATAGTGCATTTGTTATTATAAACACTAATTTGTGCATTTTTTCTTAATTTCGTTTTGAAACAAGCCTTGTTTCTGCTCTTTTTCATGACACAATTATAACTTTCTCAAAACAATAAAAATAAGCTTAGATGTTCTATAGTAGTCTATAGTCTATTTAACCTTGGTTAGGCCAATAATAGAATATGCATCCACCGTGTGGGACCCCTCAACTCAAGGAAACATTAAGAAACTGGAACAAACACAAAATAGAGCAGTGAGATTCATAACAAACGAATATTCACATTTGACTAGAGTAACACCATTAGTAAAATCACTAAATTTAGAAGACCTTCAGGACAGAATACTCAAAAGTAAAGTAGCAATTATACATAAAACACTGAACCGTTATCTTCAAATACAAAAACAAAATTTAATAAAATACTCTGAAAGACACAAAAATAAAGGCACATTCCTCGTCCCATATGCTAGGACACATTTGTACAAATACTCCTTCTTCCCTAGTGCTATTAGAGCATGGAATGGGTTGCCTGAGCTAGCCAGAAAAACCAGTGACTTGGCAGAACTTAAGTCATTGGTTAATATGCATGACTAAATGCATGACGAGTAGGACGTAATCATCTTCTTTTTTGAAGTAACGTCTGTATTATATAAGATAAGATAAGAGAATCCGGACTATGTATAGTTTCCAGGAACTATTCATTTTCTTTTAATGTTAATGGAATGTTTGTTAATAACAGCGCATTATGGCAACAATCATTGTAGAAAAAAATACGGTGATCTATAGGTTTGCCTCGTAAACTTCTATTCATTCAACATGGAAAGTAAGAATTATATTGATACTGGAGACGCTGTGAGGGAATGGTAAAAGCTTGGCTCCCAAACCGAAGAACCCCAGGCTCAAATATCGGTAAAAAGGGATTTGTTTTGTTTTTTTTAATTTCGGGATCATTAGGGCTCCTCCGAGTCCAACCACCTCTATTGGATACCAGAAATTAGTTTGGGAAAACTAAAGGAGAAAGGTCGTTGTGCTGGCAACAAGACACTCTCGTTAACCGATGATATGTTCCCCGTAGATCGTAAATTCTGAAAGGGGAACTTTCTGTATCAGAAACAAACAAACAAAGAAATACCTCTAGTTCAAAGGGAAACAAACAAAGAAATACCTCTAGTTCAAAGGGAAACAAACTAATGGACATCTCCGTACCTCCAAAGTTGAGAATAATCTCATCAATTCTCATGACATCAGAAAACGACAGTTTCCAAACTGGATTTGAGTCGTTGATAGCTGAACTGGAACAGGATTTTGGCGTGTCCTGTGTCTGCCCATCAACTGAAAGTGACCCACGGCTAACTCGTCCCAACGTGTCATTGTAATAACTGGACATTGTTACTTCACTGCCTGGTGCTACATTACGTCCTGTTAAAAAAAAACATGAGTGGACATCACAACTATGACTGGACATCACAACTATGACTGGACATCACAACTATGACTGGACATCACAACTATGACTGGACATCACAACTATGACTGGACATCACAACTATGACTGGACATCACAAACTATGACTGGACATCACAACTATGACTGGACATCACAACTATGACTGGACATCACAACTATGACTGGACATCACAACTAACACCTAAGGCGGGTTTGAGGTATACATCAAGATAACAAACACACAGATACATTTACTTAACTTAGAAGTATTCTAAGGCTAAGAAGGCAGAAGATTAAATCGTCAGTTTGCTAGCATATACAAGTAGAACGTCGTTTATCCGACTCAATTGGGACCGGACACCGTTCGGATACGCGATTGTTCGGATAACCGAAAACCGAAGCGATCCATGCAGTATATGCAACCGGACACTATACGAATATTGAAAATCATCACATGCGGGAGACGTGCGTGAAGAACGAGCAAAATAGGTGACAAATGTCGCAATTTTACCTTTATTGTGGAAAATAATCACTTATTTTTCGTATTCATACAGTATATGTGCATCACAGTACATGTGGTTGATAAAAAAAAAAAAAAAAAAAAACTGGTCCGGATATTTGACGCTCCGGATAATAAACGTTCGGATAAACGACGTTCTACTGTATAAAGCACTGATACTTAATTTACAAATACAAAAATAACCCAAATTAATAAAAAAACAAAACAACTCTGGCACAAAGATAAAGGCGCTTTTCTGTTTTTATTTTGAAGACAAACTTCTGTAAGTGTATCTTCCCAAGTATCATTAAAGTATCATAAGAGCATTGAACGGTTTGCCTGAATGAGCCAGGAAAAACAATGACTTTAACAAAGTTTGAGTTCTACTAGAAACCAAAGGGTAAAAACAAATCGTGTTTACACAGGAATCTTGTGATCTTGTCGGGTACACCAGGTAGCGATAGTCAAGTGCATATAAAGTCGACTGACAAACTTTTGAAATAATAGCCAACAATATGCATAAGAACGTACACCATTTTTAAGTTAACAGCATGACTTCCTATTAAAGTTTACGTATTTTCAAGAGAAGATAGCTTATTTAACTGAGAAAATATGCCCTACAAAGCTATTTGAAATGTTAACTAGACTAAAGTTATACAGACCATAATAAAGTTTTAAAAAAAAATGGATACAATGTCAATGAACATAACTGTGTAGTAATAATTATCACTCCTGGTTTTTTTTTACATGCAAAATACCATACACATCTTAATCGTGATGAATGAAACTGGTTAAGCCGCTATATTGACCTCCTTTAGATAATCTTGAAATATATTTGATGACAAACTTCAATATCTCAGCAAAAGTCTCAACTATATTAAGACATGCCTCGATTGTTTAATGAAATTCTTCACCTACTCATTGGCAGACCGATAGGGGTGCAGGTGGGACAGCAGCCTGCTGTGCGCCTAAAGTTTTCTTTTCTTTGAATAATAGAAATAGCTTGCATCGGGCGTGATTTGTTTGTGAGTGCTTCACGTCACGCTTAGTTCCGCTTGATGTTCTTGTAGCGGAGAGTGCCTTCTTACTGAAGATTCTGTCTGCGCTACAGTTTTCACTGTTTCCCCCTTTCAACGGCACTTAATTACATAAATGTATGTATTGGTATTTCAGCAAAATGTGTCGTTAATGAAAGTTCTATGATTTAGCGGCATCGCTAGACCTAAGTTATGTTTAGCTTCAGGGTCCGAGGCTACGATGGAGTGTTTGGAACTCGCCCTTGGAGCCGTGACTAATCCTTTGATTAGTTTGAGTTCTGCGCATATCCGCGTCGTTGCATTTGAAGCCACCAGGCCGTATGGGCGAAACTGAGTGTGCGTGCGTTAGGTGTGTTCATTTGTCCAATTAATATCGCATTATCTTATTATCCCATGATTAGTACATATTTAGAATATTAAGTAATTTTATTTTGTATTTGGATGCGCTGCGGCTGAGCGGTAAAGCGCTTTGCTTCCGATCCGTGTTCTGGGGTTCAAATCATGGTAAAGACTGGGATTTTATTTTCAGGATCTTCGGGTGCCTCTGATCTACCCAGCTCTAATGAGTGCAATGTCGGATCCAGTGGGGGGGCGGTAGGGGCGATTGCCCCCCCCCCCTCCACTCGGCCGACCCCCCCCCGGACGACTTTTAGTATAGAATTCACACAATTTGTTCACGAATTTATTACTTATGTTAATAATATATACTAATTATTTATATTTCAACCCATGTGTAGATTATTTCGCCCCTCCCCAAGTATGTTGACCACTTATTTACATTCGGTTAATTATTGGTTTGTCCGATGGGCGGAAGGCGATTGTATGTATCGCCCCTCCCACCTGGTACAACCCTTTTTCATTTTATATTTACTAATGATAAAATTGAGATTAGAGTGTATGTGCAACATAATATACAAATGGGTTCACACATCAATACGTAGCTTATATAGATATTCAACTAATTTTTGTTCACAAATTATGATTTCTCCATATATATATATGCTGTACGCAGGCTTACGCATAGGGTTAGGGTTTAATGGGCGTTAGGGCTAGGCTTCGGAAAGAAAATCGCCCCCCCCCACTCCAATGTCCGGGATCCGCTAGTGAATGGGTACCTGACATAAGTTGGGGAAAGTAAAGGCGTTTGATTGCTGTGCTGGCCACATGACACCCTCGTTAACAGTAAAACATCATCTGTCCTATAGATCACATGGTCTGAAAGAGGAATTTTTACTCTAGTTAGTGTTAAATATTGTTCAGTGATCGCTGATCACTTATTTACAGTTCGGTTATTATGCAACTTGGTTTGCTGTTGCTCATTGATTACTGCATTAACCTTTTGAGGTGTTGAATCCGGTTAATTATATCGTCCTCTAGATCAATCCGTAAAAACCCACCTTGACACCTTGTTCTCTCGTTACGTCACTGCTTCTATTTAATAATATTTTCAAAACACCACAATGGTCTATAGTTTTAATTTGCAACGCCGCAAAATTAATTGTTACACTTACCCGCGTTAACATAGACAGCACAGAATTGCCTTGGCTTTGTCGGTTCATTAAATGTTATAGACACCTGACAAATGTTCCTAGTTATGTTACACATAACTATCAAAGTGCTTTCATCTACGTAGATGTCCCTTCGATCCTGGCATGGTCCAGTGAAGCACCAAATGTTGGGTATATTTTCAAATGTGAGTTGAAGTCCCACCAGGTCTTCTGTAGACATACGTTATAGAGCTCGGGAGAATAATACAATGAAACAGATAAAGTAGTGGGTAAAGTGTTGGCATGAGGACATTTTCTGAGATGGATTGCTATTCTACGCTTTATGTCAAGTTCCGGCATTGTTAAAAAATTTGTCGTTGAGATTGTATTCGTCACGCGCTGGTTGTTTGTATGTGTTTAGTGTGGGAATGTTGTTCGTATTTACATCTTTATTGCTATTGTCACAGTAGTTACGCTAAGGCGGTCAATTGTAGTCGAACTGAATTTCCATTTGATTGAACCAATAAAAATCTTATCTTATCTTATTTTTTTTGCTGCACACTTTAAATAGTGAAAAGAAAGAAAAATACCTTTGGATACGGCTTCTATTTGTATCCAAGTAATTCGAGTGGCGCTTGAAAATGTGATTTTCAGAGGAGTCATGGCAGTGAAATTTTTGCTGCACTTTAAAAAATGGCGAAACTTCATTTCCTCTTGGCTGACATTAGCAGCAATTATAATGTCTTCTGTTCAGAGAGAATGGCTTTGTAAAACATGCAAAAAAAAAACAACCAAAAAACTTTAATATAAATTTAGCCATTGATTGTTTTTTGTTTTTAGTGGCCCCAGAAAGGGGAAAAGAAGCTATTAGTTTTGTGTGGTTTGTCTGTCCGTCGGTCAGACACTAGAAAAGAAAATGAAAATCGGACATCATGATATTTTAGTTCTGATTAAAGGTGTTGTTTTTTTCTATTCTAAAAGTAAGCCATTTAATTTTTTAAATTATTTATGCAAGCAGATTTTTGTTTTAAATTACACCACTTATAAATGAAAACTTCAGGGGAGGTAAGTTTTTTGAAAAGGTCATGGACATTTTTATTTATATCTCAATATTCATTCATAGATTCGCGCATTGGTACAAAAATCTGCATCTAAGGTCACAATGGTAAAAGTGTCAATAGATAACATAAATTTACCATTCATTGATTAACTCATTGAATAGAATATTGATTTAAATGTTGATTTTTAAAAAAAAGATTTTTGATACGAACTTCGTTTTAGGTATAGGTTTAAAAAATAACGAACTACTTTTATAGCGCGCAGTTTTGACATATCACACACTTCACAGTCTAAATAAGACTAAGTAGAGCCCAGATCTAGATATAAGTAAAATATAGTATACATGTATTAATTATTTGAACAAAATTGTAATTATTAAGGCAATAACAGCTTTGGGGGGCATATTTATTTATGATGTAAACAGTTGTATCACATTAAGAAATGAATCAGATACGAACAGCATAGTAGTCTACACCATTACCCGGTAACAAAAGGCCTACTATTCCTGATCAAAACATTGGCCCAGGTCTAGTAATGTTAAGATTAAACGTGCAAATTTATACGAGTTCTAGTCTAGATCTAGTAGATTCTATATCAAGATTCTAGATTTAGACTTAGATCTTGAATCTAGATTTAGAGATCTAGTTTGTATGACAAATGACAATGGAGATATTAATTTTCATTAGCGACGGGAAAGTCTTGTCAAGTCATTTTCTTTCTAGCTCACTACCTAAAGTCAAGAAGGTCAAGAATTTGTTTTCCTGTTGCCAATTTATGTTATTTTACAAGAAGAATAACTCTTTTTTAGTTTTTCTTTATTATATGTAACATGTTATTAATTTTGAAAGCATGGATAAGGTTAATAGTTATTATTTTAAAAAATGTAAGTGTACGCTAAATGAATATATGGAGATGCTGTGGCTGAGGGGTTAAGCACTTGTAACCGTAAGTACCGTGTTCGAATCCTAGTGAAGACTCAGGGTGAACCACTTCGGGGTCTGATTTTGAGTTTGTGTTTCCACACAAACTGTCTTTGTAACCTTGTTTGAATTATATATTTAGAGAAAGCTTCATATATGGATGGCGGCCTGGTCGTGCGGTTTGCGCGCTGGACTGTCGTTCGGATTTATCGACAGACGAGGGTTCAAACCCTGCCCGCTCCCACCCTCCGTCGTCCTGCGGGAGGTTTGGACTAGGAAGTAAACATATCTTCAACTCTGAAGGAACATCCGAAACATGTAAAACATTTTACAAACATTTTATTTTATAACCAAAATCTATCCAGGGCAATGGCTATTAGCTCTAGGGAGGAAACGGGCGTTAGAAGAGATGACAAGGCCAATAGGGAAGCAAGTAGAGAACCCCCGTTTGGGGTGCCTTATTACACAGTCCACTGCACTGGTGACAATGGTAGAAAGCCCCAACAAATATGTCACTATCCACACACTGTTCTTAAGGCCGTTTTGTGGTGGACACCAGCACGGCTGATGTGGTACAGAGAACAAGGGAGAGTTTCCCTTCTAATCCCAGTGTCCAGGGCTACCAGCCATCATTAATGGTATGTAGTAATTTATATCTGCTTGGATCTTTACCACATAGAAACCTGTTCAGACAGGCAGATGGAGGCAAACTGCCATAGGCCTAGAGTTCCAAGAGCCTTAGACTCAACGTTTAGGACAATAACGAAGAAGAAGATAGACAATATATATTATACTAGATTTATATTATATATTATCACAAAATTACTTTCATTATGTGTGTGTGAGTTCATAGTTTAACCAGTAGTTTTGTATCGCCCCCTGTGTGTACTATTAGTTCACCATAATCTTAGGACCTGGCCTCCAGTAATTTTTTTTTATCAGACACGTGTGTCGTAGAAACTAACTAGGTCAAGCCTGTCTTCATCTGTCTATCTAGTCGTGTATATTATTTACAGATATAAAATCTATGCCAGTGTTTCTCAAACTTTGTTTTCTAACGAACACTTCGCGCATTCGAAGTATTTAGCGGGACAATTTCCTTATCTTTTTAAAGAGATTAATTCTCGTGGTGGCCTACTAGTTAATTGTTTCAGTCGCCCGTGGAACACCTATTCAGACCTTGCGGAACACTAAATTTTCGTGGAATGGCGTGGAGCACAGTTTGGGAAACACTGATCGATGACATCGAACTATGTTGCAATAAATCTAAATAATGTGTGTATCCTTTCTTATATCACGAATCGCGTTTGCTGTAGAGGAATGTTTTCTTTTCATTTGTTGTGACACCCAAATATTGTAAGTTATATAGGTCTAACTATTGTAATGACACGAGATGCGTAGAAGTTGAGGTTAATCGGGTTTTTCCCTAGTGACGTGACGAGTAATTAAAAAAGGAGGACGGAACTAGAAGAGTAACGGAGAAGACGCCAGGGAGGACCACGCTAGGCTAGCGAGGACAGAGGACTGTGCCACTTTTTTATTGTTTATTTTAAAAAAATTGAAGTTATCAGCCTGCGTTATTAAGTATATTCTTTATTCATTCTGTTGTTGTGTCATATGGACTCGCATGCACCATTAACATATATACTCATCAACAAAATCGACCATCAACACTATGAATTAATAATAATTATAATGAGTCTACATTATATTAAACTCAACACGAAATAAATTGTCGATTGTAAACGACGAGGTTTAAGTCCTATACAGATTGTTTTTATTGTTAGTTTCAATCTACATAACAAGTATCAAAGTATCAGTTTAGTATTGGTGGATTTAAAAAGTTCCCATTTCAGACCTTGAGGTCTGTAGGGCAGATAATGTAAAGGTCATCTGTTTCTGTGGCCTACGGTTAACAAGGGTGTCATGTGGCCAGCACAACGACCAACCGCCTTTACTTTTCCCTAACTAATGTCAAGTACTCATTAGAGCTGGGTGGACTCAGAGGCGCCCGAAATTAAAAAGCACAGTCTTCATCAGGATTCGAACCCCGGTTCCAAGCGCTTTACCGCTCTGCCACCTCGCCTCCATTAGTGAATTAAAGGGACAAATTTTATTATTATATACCAAAATATGTGCTATGTCTATAACGTTGTTTTTTTTTTCAATAAATAGAACATTACTTCAGATTTCGGGAGAAAAAGTAAAGTAAAGAGGTTAGTAGATCTACTTACGATGAGTACTAATATATGAACATGTTAGTCAAGGACAGACATAAATGTCGGAAAAGAGAATCTAAGTTGACCACCGCTGGACAATAGACAAAATATGTAGGTTACAGTTGGGGCTGCGTGGCCACGTGAAATACTGCACTCTTTAATATTCGGACTCGAGGACAAGCCTTATGTCTGCTGACCTTATTTGTATGTTTGTACAGATACCATCAGGAACAAGGACATTCTAATTTGTTCGGCCTGTATGACTTAAGATTGAGCAGAGACCTTTTATTATATGATTGCTAATATATTTGATACTGAGGGCCAAATATTTTTTTTTTATTGACACCAGTGGCGTAGCAGAGGAACTAGCCATCATTTGGGGGCCCAGGGGACTTGACCTCTTTTGGGGCCCTAAATTTTGCGTAATATTTAATATTTAATGTAAAAAAAAACTCAAGTGGGGGCCCGGGGTATCTTCATATTCCCCCCCCCCCCAACCCCAACCCTAGCCTAGCCTCTGATTGACACTGAACCAAAGAACTAATTTACTTTTATGAAAATGTAAACCAAAAAACTAATTTACTTTATTGACAATGTAAGCCAAAGAACTAATTGTGCTGACACTGTAAGACAAAGAACAAACTTACTGTATTGACACTGTAAGCCAAAGAATCCCGGTAGACATGGGACATTTTCTTGACAATCCCCGTTCCTCACACATTTTGAGTTGTTACAGCGACATAGTTTGTCACATTTAGTCCCAAACCAACCAGGGAGACAACCTGGCAACACATGATAAATACAGAAATGGTTAAATTTCTTCTTTTTAAAAATATAAAAACATATTTTATTCTTGCTCTCTCTCTCTCTCTCTCTGCCCCCTCTCTCTCTCTCTCTCTCTCTCTCTCTCTGTTCGTTGTGATTTCACTCAGTCTAAATGTCTTTTCCGCATTTTCTTACACTCATTGTGCATCATTTCTAATTCAGACTTTTGTCTTGCCATTAAAGTTGTATTATTAATTTCTTTATGCATATTTACCAGTTTCTGTGGGGGCGGCTACGTCTTCGTCAATGTTATTATCGTTGTCATCATCTAGGAGAGAGATATAGACTTCTGATGTGTACGAGATGTAAATAATTGTGAACATATTTTACACTTTTCTTTCTTTTTTTTGTTTTGGTCTCCGACACCTTCTCCCGGCCACGCCCTCCCTTAGCCTGTTCAACCCTCGGGGGGCACCACACACGATCTGTCAAACGTCTTTGTCCAATCCTCTCTGTTCTTTTGACTTGGATAGAGTTTCATTCTACGACAGGCCTGTCTATTCTTTGATTTCGTCCTCCCCAGGCCTTATGATGTGGCATAAGCTAATTATATGTTTGCGTCTAAGTGACTCTTTGGTTTATGAACTTCTCTCTCTACATGCTTATATAGAGTTTTAAATGATGTTTCAATCTCTTTGACATGTTGCTTTTTCTTTGTCTTTTCCTTTTGTCTGTCTGTCCGTCTGTCTGTCTGAACGGGACCTAAGAGCAGTGGAAATTGATGTCGACTACTGGAAGTCATAGACGTTGACCGCAATATATGGACAGCGAAAAGGCACTGGCCTCAGCTCTGGAAGAAAACGTGCCAATGATATAATGAGTGGCACTTCTACCACCAAAGTGAATATCACTTTAAACTATGTTATATGTTGATGGGAGTGCCGTAAAGGGCTCCACCGTCATATGAAAAAGATTCCTTTGAGATGAACCAAAGTCGTTGTACGAGATGAACCATAGTCGTTATAAGAGATGAACCATAGTCATTATAAGAGATGAACGATAGTCATTATAAGAGATGAACCATAGTCATTATAAGAGATGAACCATAGTCATTATAAGAGATGAACGATAGTCGTTATAAGAGATGAAGCATAGTCATTATAAGAGATGAACCATAGTCATTATAAGAGATGAACCATAGTCATTATAAGAGATGAACCATAGTCATTATAAGAGATGAAGCATAGTCATTATAAGAGATGAACCATAGTTGTTATACGAGGTGAACCAAAGTCGTTGTACGAGATGAACCATAGTCGTTGTACGAGATGAACCATAGTCATTATAAGAGATGAACGATAGTCGTTATAAGAGATGGACCATAGTCATTATAAGAGATGAACCATAGTCATTATAAGAGATGAACCATAGTCGTTATACGAGATGAACCATAGTCATTATAAGAGATGAACGATAGTCGTTATAAGAGATGAACCATAGTCGTTATAAGAGATGAACCATAGTCATTATAAGAGATGAACCATAGTCGTTATACGAGATGAACCATAGTCGTTATAAGAGATGAACCATAGTCATTATAAGAGATGAACCATAGTCGTTATAAGAGATGAACCATAGTCATTATAAGAGATGAACCATAGTCGTTATACGAGATGAATCATAGTCATTATAAGAGATGAACCATAGTCATTATAAGAGATGAACCATAGTCGTTATACGAGATTATAATCATTATAAGAGATGAACCATAGTCATTACACGACTGACGAAGGCCAATACATTCTCTTTTTTTTTAGCTCTGTTAACAACGTTACTTTATCACTTAACTCATTACCTATTAGTCTCGCCAGTAAATAAGGTGATAAGATAATATACGATAAATGGATTGGCCCAAATATATGGAAATTCAGCTTTGACCACAATTGTCCCACCTCAGCACAGTTTCAATGTAACTATAAAGTCAAGTTTTCCTTTCAGAACTTGCAATCTACATAGCAGATAACGCTAAGGTCATCTGTTTCTTTGGCCAACCGGTTAACAATCAGGGTGTCATGTCGCAAGTACAACAACCAACCACTTTTACTTTCCCCAACTTAAGTCAGGTACCCATTAGAGTTGGGTGGGCTCAGGGGTGCCTTAAAAATGAAGAAATTCAAAATCCTAGTCTTCACCGAGATTCGAACCCAGGACCCCAGGTTTGGAAGCCAAGCGCTTAAACACTAAGCCACCGCTTCCCCTAAATGTTGCAACTACTTTAGTTAAATTTAACGCCGTACTCACCCTTTCCGTTTTCTATCTCCTCATCAACATATCCATCACAGTCGTTGTCCTTGTTATCTCCTGGTAACTTTAAACTAGGAATACACCAGGGAGTATTGGTCGGATTCGTAGTGGTTGTGGTCTGCTCATCAAATATAATACACATTTTAGTTCGTAGGGGGACAACCCAAGCTAGAAACTAAGCACCAAAATTTTAACGGTTATCCTTCTTGATGTACAGAAAATGGTCCAACCCAACGTTATGTGTAATACTTTGAGATTTTTGGATCCCACGGGTGCCGCCTCTGAGTTTATGTGATAACACAAACTCTCTTTGTAATCATGTTTGTTTGTTTTTAAGTTTTTTTCTTATTTACAAAGTGATATTAAAAAAGCGAGCTTGGCAGACGTTCATCTCATTATGAGCTTAGCAGACGATCATTTCATTATGAGGTTAGAAGAAGATCATATCATTATGAGCTTGGCAGGCGTTAATCTCACTATGAGCTTAGAAGACGATCATCTCATTATGAGCTTAGCAGACGTTCATCTCACTATGAACTTAGCAGACGATCATTTCATCATGAGCTTAAAGGAGCTTAAAAGATGATCGCCTGCTAATCTTATTATGATGAGAGACATATTATGTTGCCACGACATTTTTTTTTCTCTTTCGATTTAAGATAAACGAGACAAGTTAATGGTGTAAATCAGGTAAGACCTTAGGCCGATTTGACCCAATTGCTCCAATTAACATTTAGCATATCAATATCAGTGATGGCTCTTGTCAAAGACTTTTAAAGATGTAGGACTTAAAGGGTTAACATATCTACTGTATCGTAAGTTAAAGTAAATATAATTAACCCTATGGCTCCTATTGCTTTAGATTTGCTTCATGTGCTTGCTGTATAACAAATGTTAACGTACTTAAGACAGCTACTCAAGCTGCCTCAACAAAGATCTGTCACTGGCAGTGTCCGGAGCCTCTTTCAACCTGGTGTCCGCTGCTCTGAGGCCCTCCATGAAAGTGTGGCGCCAAGTTACTCGAGGGCATCCCTGTTTGCTGTTTCCACCTATTGGCTTCCATGTCATTCCAACTCTTGGTTTGCGTAATTCATTTTGCCAGATGTCCCGCACACCGCAGCCGACGCTCGGTCACAGATACATGAAGTTGAAAACTTCCAGTTCGACATATAGTTTTATTGTAAAAGTTTAGAAGAGGGGTGTGCGGAAGTGTCCACGCATTTTGAAAGACCGGCCATGGTATAAAATACTATCAATTATGGAAGGAATCCGTCATGGCTTAATTGTCTTGCACTATTTTACTCAAAATTAGTTTATCCCCATAACGATATGGCATCAAGTTTTAACCAAACAGATGAGAGCAATCCTAAGTTAGGCAGTATACGATGGGTCTCTGCTTCAGTTATTCTGTTTGCCCGCTTTCCACAAAGACTACGCTCCAGCGATCGCAGCTCAAATGAGATATTTAAGAATGTTTCTGGAAGGTTACTAGAGATGTACGGGAGCCACAATGTTTTGTCCGAACAGTTTCGCCCTCACAGGCAGCAGATGGTTTCTGATAGAGGCAATGGAGAGTTCTCACAAAGTCTGTGGGGCACACATTTGAGACTCAAAGAAAAGCCATTATTGAACATAGGCGCAGAAGACGGAATAAAAACTTTAATAGACTGCATGCGGGCAATGGCTTTGTCTGCTTCAGATATGGAAAAATATGCAGGTCGCAAGTGTGTTTGCGTAGTCATGTGAAAAACTGCACTCATTCCTATCCGAGCATTATGGGAGAATTATTCCCCACCTCCTGACTCCGTAAGATTAAAAGTTTTACGTAGGTGTGATAACTTATTAATATGTACTGTGTGGCTACTGGTCGTTGGTAAGTTGTAGCTTCAGAAAGCTAGTCCAGCTAACCTGTACTGGAATATTATTTTCTTCATACGAAACTTGGGTATGCTAAGCTCTAAAAAAATTCTGTTAACGAAGCTCTTTATCAAGTGATAATTATTTATTATACCTAACAACACAATCAATGCTAAAAATGTATCAATTAATTCTAGATTATTAATAATGTTTAATATCGAAAAAGGAAAATAAATGCTACTTATTGAGAGTTACATATTACGTTTTTTTTTTCACACTCCCCATTCTCAGGTCAAGTTGAACATTCGCATAAAGTTATTGGCGGCCGATGAAAATACATGAATCGATAAAAACAAGAATCAAAGTTGTTAATCGATTAGTGGTTATTAATTAATTTTTGTTTGATTTAAATAAAAAGATACCTTATTGTTGCAGTATTGAGATATATGGTAGTCATTTTGCGGCTCTTTTCCTTTTTTTTTTTTAAAATATACATTTTGCTTGTTCAACAAAAATGAACTTTTATGAACAATACGTCACAATCCCAACAAGAATGTGTAGAGATAGAAATGTGGATAATTTGATGTGACATAAGCTATACAATGTAGAGCTCACTTTCTGTTGCAATGTACGACACGAGTTTCACTACCATTTGCGACTCATTAAATAGGCCAATCCTTGATACACAAGTTTGTCAAAAGGTTGGACACCTGTAATCACCAAGCGACGTTGTACCTTCACCCGTCTTTCTACTCTGTTGTGTACGGCATCTGGAATCCGGGACCCTGCCTATATGATCGCTCTGCATGTTTCACTTTTTCCCAGCGGTTAGTGTCGATTTCTAAGAGCTTCATGTCGCATTGCTTAGAAGTGGGCGACTAGCGGCCTTGTGACATTCGACGTGACCAAGCCAGCCAAAGCGTCAGCTTCTGATAACAGAGCGGATGTCCTGGCACCCTGCTATCCGTAGCACTTCCTCATAGAATATTTTACATTGACACCTTTTTTTTTTTTTTTTAAAGATACGCCTTAGGCATGGTAGGTGGAAGATATTTTTTTTTTTTTTTTTTTTCCTGTCATGAGTTTAGAACTACAGTTAACACAAAGTCCCGCTGTCTCTCGGTCTTAACAGACGTTCCATCAACCTTTCACCCCTCTATATTTAGCGGTCAGGGTTTGAACCCGGGACCATCGATAAGTCCGAAAGACAGTCCAGCGCGCAAACCGCACGCCACTAATTTCTGAAGACAAACCTTTTCAGTGCTGAATCGTGCAAAACCCATGTTAATAATCGTCCCAGGAACGAATATAATATTAAGAATTTTAGAGGTCTAATATGGCTTCTAGCCTAAGCAGCCGGAGATATAAAATTTGGTTTAGGAATAATAAAAATGGTTTGATTTTTTTTTTTTTTTACCTTTTTGTTTATGTGGGCCGCGACACGAGTTTCGGAAATCAGAATGGGCCGACCAGGGTCAAATTAGGTTGAGCATTACTGTCCTGGAGTCGCGGTGACTGAGCGGTAAAGCGCTTGGTTTCCGAACCGGGGTCTTGAGTTCGAATCCTGATAAGGACTGGGATTTTTAACTTCGGGATCTTTGAGCGCCTTTGAGTCCACCCATCTCTAATGGGTATGTGACATTAGTTTGCGAAAGTATAGGCGGTTGGTCGTTGTGCTGGCCACATGACACCCTCGTTAACCGTAGGACAATGAAACGTGATTTTTACATCATCTGCCCTATAGACCACAAGGTCTCAAAGGAGAACTTTTTTTTTTATTACTGTCCTAGTATGTGAAATAAGGAATGTGCTTTACTGCTTATACTAAATTTAGGAAGCCTTCAGGAGAGAAAAGTAAAGTGGCAATGATACATAAAACACTGAACCATAATCTGCAAATACAAAAAAAAAAACTACTTAAATACTCTTAAAGACACAAAGATAAATGCACATTCCTCGTCCCATAAGCTAGGACAAATTTGTACAAATGCTCTTCTTCCCTAGTAATATTATAGCATGGAATGAGTTGCCTGAGCCAGCCAGGAAAACAAGTGACTTGGCAGAATTTAAGTCATTGGTTAACATGCATGACTGGATGCATGACACGTAGGACGCAATCATCTTCTGTTTTGAATTAACGTCTGTTTAATGTAAGAAGTTGAGTCTTTCTGAGTATTTTATAAGGTTTAGTTCTTATATTTGAATAGTATGTTCACTTTTTTAGTGCATAATTTGCTCATTTAATTTTAATTCTTCTATCCTGAATTGTCTTTAAATGCAATAATCTTACTGCTCTATTTTGTGTCTTTTCTTGTTTTGTAATGTTTTCATCAGTTGAGTCCAAGTGTGATATACAGAAGCAGATCTCTTCAAAGTAGCAAAATGAAATGAGCGTTTTAGTTTGTTTGTTTTTTTAGCTTACGTGTCAACACGAGTAAAGATTTATTTTTCATCCCCGCTAGCGCAATGAACCGAGTTCTTAGGCAAATCTAACGGGGGTTATTGTATCGCTTTCCATTTTTAATAATGATCTTCCTTTTTCGACCGAGCGTCAGACTGAGTGAGTGACGTTTCCCGGGTGTTATATATCAGTAGATCTTATTCGAATTTTTAGAGTTTATTTAATAAATTCAAGCCTGCTTTCTTGATAATGTACATACCGTAGATGTTGTGTAAGTGTTAAAATAAAATCTGGAGCGTATAGGAGTAGCATAGCTGTTCGTGTCAGAATCTCCGAAAAGATAGCAGCCGAATGGAGTTTTTGAAATGCTAGTTATAGTATCTTGTTTTGTAACTGGGCCGACAAAAACGTTAACGCCGACACTGTTTTCCGAAGAATTAAATGCAGGCCTCAACCTGAAACATAATGTACAAAGACAAGACTAAACTTTTGTTATAAATTTTCGGACAAATTAAAACGCCAGTCTGAGCACATAATGTGTTGTGTTTTTTTTTAAAGATAACATAAGTCATTGTTTGTTCTCATTTTAGAAGCGTCCCGAGACATGACGTTAAACGGCGCTCCTCTTTCCTTAGCACTTTTGGAGCTCAAAAGTGCCCTACTTCTTTTCTATCATTGTGTCTGCCTCCTCTTTTCCTCAGTCTGCCTTCATTGATCATCACTCTGTCTCCTTATCTCTAAATATCTCACTACGTCCTAGACCAGTCCGTTTGCCGTGGACTGCGACGGGTAAGGGGGATAAAGAGATCCTGGTGTTTGAGTGATGGCTATCTGAGGATAAACCACCACAACACAATACTTTGGCTCCAATTTCCCTAGACCTGAGGCCCAGATGGCCCGCTCTGAGTCAACCGGCTGGTCATGCCGAGCTACCGAGCGGTGGCTGCAGGGTCAATCAGGGAGATGCTGTATCGGGCACATGTCCGATGCAATAGCTGACTGAGTATAGCACACGTGTAGCCCTGGCGAACTAATAAGAACACCTATGGATAAGAAAACACTAAAAAAACTACTAGCAAGAGACGCCGTATGGAGGATAGAAAGGAGGAGGCCACAAAAAGCTGTGCTACCTGGCCATCATTTCTGGTGGTTAGGTGCACAGAGGAAAAGTCTGACAAAGATGAGCCCTTTTGTCATCTACAAGGGACTTAAGTCAGTAGTGGGAGAACCCAAGAGTGTGTCTAAGCTACACAAGTCTTTGGAACTTCTAGTAGAAGTTAATAGCAAGATACACTCGGATGGGCTTTTAAGATGCAGAAGACTCCAAGTGGAAGTCATGCCACACAAGAGTCTGAACACCAGCAGAGGTGTAATCAGCTCTAGGGACCTACTGGAATGTTCCGAGAAGGAAGTAGTGGAGGGCATTGAAGGACTCACCCATGCCCGGCGCATTACCAGGCGCATGGATGGTGAGGAGGTCAAAACCGCCACTATTATCCTCACATTCGGAACTAGTACACCGCCAGATTATGTGAAGGCAGGATACCTACGAGTTCCAAGTGAGGCCCTACATACCTAACCCCATGAGGTGCTTCAAGTGCCAGGGTTATGAACACGGCGCGGCAGTCTGCAAGAGGAACACTGTGTGTGCCAGATGTGCTGGAGAAGGTCATGAGGACAAGGGCTGCACAGCCCAGTTCAAATGCCCAAACTGTCATGCTGGCCACTAAGCCTACTCCAAGGATTGCCCTGTGTGGAAACAGGAGGTTGCCGTGCAGGAGTACAAGGCAAGAAATGGATGTACCTTCAGCCAGGCGAAATTGGCTGTACTGGCCCTACCCAAGGGCAAATTCGGCTTGACAAAGACCTACGCCCAGGCTGTTGCTAAGATAGGAAGATCCATAGCCACACAGACGGACACATTGACCTCCTCCTCCTCCAACTCAGAAGAAAACACCGCCAAAGAACACACCTCTGAAGAAACAAGAAAGCCCTGTTGTCATGCTAAAGAACAGGTTCTCTGTGCTCGCTGATGAGAGCATGGAGACTGAGCAGCATGTCCAAACCAATTCTCCGGGAGAACCCGGAGACATCATGTCTGACACAGGTTCTCCTCAGAGAAACCAGCCAGACACCCAAACCTCTACCAAATTAGAGGTTGACCAACTCCCTAAGGGGAGAAATCAAAGCGGAGAGGATGCCCGAGGTGAGCGAGGAGGAAATAACCTCCGCTCTAACCAGAGGGATCTCCCCTCTCCAGAGAGAAAGACTTCCCCCAAAAGGGGGTTGTCCTCCTCTCCATCAAAACCCAAGAATAAAAATACAAAGGTCACTGGAATAAAGGGAAACCCCTCCGGGGGCCTCCCAAGGCCAAATAGCTCCAAGTAGGTCATCTAGAATAAGCCATGGATTCCAGAATTGTACAGTGGAATTGTAGAGGCCTCATAGCCAATTATGAGGAAATGCAGCTACTGATGGACTCTGAGACTCCTGTAGCTGTCTGCCAACAGGAAACATTTCTGAAAGGTAGCATCAGGTTCCGAAGCTACAGTGCTTACAGCAAGAATGTTGAGGATGCAGAGAGAGCATCAGGTGGAGTCTGTATCCTTGTGAAGGATAGCATACCCCGTGAGAGGGTAGAACTACAGACCACACTACAGGCCGTAGCAGCTAGGATAACCCTTCACAAGGTTATCACTTGCTGCAGCCTGTATCTACCACCAGGCGCTCCATTAAACCAAACAGACATGGAGGACCCATCGAAACAACTCCCCCGGTCTTACATGATCCTTGGGGATTTCAATACCCATAACACCATGTGGGGATCCAACAATACCGACACAAGAGGCCGTATGCTGGAGGATATCTTCCTCCAACATGATTTATACATACATAGTGATGCATCACCGACCTACTTGCACCCAGGAACTGGATCGCTCACCTGCATTGACCTCACCGTATACGTCCCTGGACTTCTGGACGACTTTAAATGGTCAGTTAGCAATGATCCACGGGGAAGTGATCACTTCCCAATCATCATTACTAACAATCTCCCCTCATTGGGACGACCTAAGCGGTGGAAACTGAATAAGGCCGATTGGGAACAATTCCAAAAAAGATGCTGAGAGGATATCACAGAAAATATCCTCGATGAACAGAACCCAGCTGATACCTTTGCTAGCAAGCTACTTAGTATAGCCAGGAAAGTTGTCCCCCTAACCTCCGCAAATCCAAAACGGCCTAGCAAACCATGGTTTAATACAGCCTGCAAAAGTGCTATTGGCGATAGGAAAAAACGACTGGCTGCATTTATAAAGAATCCTTCCCAGGAAAACCTAAAGCTATTCAGAATAGCTAGAGTAAAGGCTAGACAAACCATACGGTCAGCCAAAAGGAATTCCTGGAAAAGTTTTGTCGGCAGTCTGGATGCCAAAACGTCTGCTAGAGCGGTCTGGAAGGCAGTAAGGCGAATCAAAGGAAAAGAATCAAATGCAATAGGGCATTTAAAAAACCAAGGACGAACTGTCACGTCCCCCCAAAAAATAGCTGACTGCCTTGCATCCTCAATAGCAGAAAAGTCATCCACTGCACATTACACGCCAGAGTTCCAAAAAGTCAAAACCAGGGAGGAATTGATTTCAGGTCAGAGAACAATGAAGACTACAACAAACCGTTCTCTCTTGAGGAACTGAGGGAATCGCTAGACAAGTCACATGACACAGCACCTGGAGAAGATGAAATCCATTACCAGTTCCTCAAGCACCTTCTCGAACCCTCATTTGCAGTCCTGCTAGAGGTCTATAACTGTGTGTGGCAAACAGGTGCCTTCCCAAACAGCTGGAGGAAAGCCACAGTTATACCGATACCTAAACCGGGAAGAGACGGCTCTGACCCAGCTAACTATTGACCAATAGCACTAACAAGCTGCATCTGCAAAACCATGGAAAGAATGATTAACAGTAGGCTGGTCTGGCACCTGGATAGGAATAAAGTGATCTCTAACTACCAGTGCGGATTCCGGCAAGGGCGGACAACAACTGACCACCTGGTAAGGCTGGAAGCTTGTATTAGAAATGCATTACTCAGAAGAGAACATCTAGTAGCTGTATTCTTCGATATAGAAAAGGCCTATGACACAACCTGGAAACATGGAATTCTACGTGACCTGGAGCTTATGGGGCTTAAGGGACATCTTCCCCGTTTTGTGGGGGAATTCCTGAAAGACCGAAAATTTCAGGTTCGAGTGGGCAACTCCGTTTCTGACACTAATGACCAGGAAATGGGTGTACCCCAGGGCAGCATTCTGTCAGTCCCCTTGTTCAACATTAAAATAAATAGCATCATACATGCTCTGTCCCCTGGCATTGAGTGCTCTTTGTATGTTGATGACTTTGTCATTTTTACTTATGGGAAAAACATGAATACCCTAGAAAGAAAATTACAGTTATGTTTAAACAAAATTTAAAATTGGGCAAACGATAATGGTTTTAAATTTTCGGACTCCAAAACAGTTAGTATGCATTTTTGTAATTTAAGGGGACTCCACCCAGACCCTGAACTATTTATACACAAAAAGATGATCCCTGTCGTGAAAACTACAAAATTTTTAGGCCTCACTCTAGATTCCAAATTTAATTTTCTCCCCCACATTAAGGAACTTAAGAGAAAATGCCAAAAGTCATTAAACATACTTAGAGTGCTCAGCCATACGGACTGTGGAGCTGACAGAGATACCTTGCTGCTGCTATATCGGAGTCTAATTCGATCCAAGCTAGACTACGGATCCATAATATATGGAGCAGCAAGGAAGTCGTACCTAAAAATACTGGAACCAATACAAAATGCTGCTCTGCGTCTCTGCCTCGGCGCGTTTCGTACATCACCTATCCCAAGCCTCCATGTGGAGGCTGGAGAACTCCCCATAGATATAAGAATGAAAAAGCTTGCAATGCAGTATATAGTCAAGCTAAAATCCAACCCCACGAACCCTGCTTTCGACTCCATATTTAACCCCACAGAGATAGAATTATACAATCGATGGCCTAACGTCATACAGCCGTTGGGCCTTCGAATGAGAGAACCCATCCAAAATTTAACTCCACCCATTGACCAAATCTCTAAAATAGAAACCCCTCAGAATCCTTCTTGGCTAATGAATAAACCCAAATTAAATTTATCCCTCCTTAATTTCAAAAAAGAAAATACAGACCCAAGCATACCACAAGTCCACTTTAGGGAACTGCAAGAGAGCTACGGAGATTGTGGCACCATCTACACAGACGAATCCAAAATGGATGGAAAGGTCGCGTGTGCCTGCTCCTTTCGGATCAAAACAATCTCCTGTAGACTCCCCGATGGCTGCTCCATCTTTACGGCCGAATTGCATGCAATATCGCTTGCACTTATTGCCGTCAAAGCATCAGAAAGGAGGAAATTTATAATCTGCTCCGACTACAAATCTGAATTGCAAGCTTTGGGGCGGATGAAGACTGACATTCCACTGGTACATAAGAGCCTGAAGCTGTTGGACCAAATAACAGCCGACCATACGGATGTCACCTTCATCTGGGTCCCCTCCCATGTGGGCATTGAGGCAAACGAAGCCGCAGACAGAGAAGCAAAGTATTGCCTCTGCCATCTACCAAGAGTGGCAGGACCGATGGGAGGCTGAGACTCACAATAAACTCAGACAGATTGTGGCGGATGTCAGGTGGCGGTCCACATCTAAGGGTCTGACAAGGTGTGGTAGCACGACCATGTCCAGACTTAGGATTGGCCACACCTACATCACGCACTCTTTTGTGCTGAAGAAGGAAGAGCCCCCACTTTGTGAGTATTGTGACTCTCGCCTCACCGTGGAACATATCCTCATCGACTGCCCCAGATACCAGGATGTCAGGGAAAAATATTTTAGAGCCACTAATTTAAAAACACTATTCAATAATGTCGACCCTGGGAAGGCACTGGGCTTTATCCGGGAAGTGGGGTTGTCTACGAAAATCTGATTTATGAATTCTGTAGACATGCACTATTTACATTAGATTTTTACCAAATTATTAAATTTTTACTACCTCTACTATTTTAACTGTGAATAGACCTTGATTTTAATGATTTGACTGTATGGAATTTGGCCCTTGTTGTGTGGAGGGAGAGTGGCCCTTGAGGGACTGCAGGCATGACATGCCCCAAAATTGTGCCGATGTGCCCAAAAGCAAAAAAAAAAAAAAAAAATCTCATTTTAGAATTACAACGCTTAGAGAGACGCTGAAATTGAGCTCAATTTCTTATTCAAGCTATATGAAGTCTTATCAGCTAAGATATATATACGCCTACTGTGGTTTAGTTTGTCTATCAGGAGTTTTGGTGCTGCTAGTCACGGACATGCTGTTCTGCCTCAAAGTGGCGCCCTTGTGGAAACGGTTACTTGAGGGGGTAACTAGGCTAAGTTAATGGCAAAACAAAACTCCCGTGGGGGTGTCCTCGGGTAGACGAGAGCTTACCCATTGCACGGAGCGGAGTTGAAAGAGAGCTCTCACGACCCTGTCGATAATCCATGCGCCGTTCCTCAAGGGACTGTTTACACTAATGGCGAGTCCTCCACGGTTAGCTTCGTACAACATAGGAAAATGCGGAGGTTCCAGGTGCACTCGGCCTTCGGCCATGGCTAGCCCATGCGCTCGGGGACCAGATGCATCGAAAATAGCAATGCTCTACATAGGCATTGACTTGGCTCTCTTCCAGACAGAACTGTGGTTCACACAGTTTTTTTGTTTTTTTTTACTGTTCTACGCTCAAACAGGTTTTTTTTTTTTTAAACTTTATATCTCGAAGAGACTTCGGCTCAGCTCTTAGACGATCAAACGGTGCTACAAGCCAACGCTTGGAAACAGAAACATCGGGATTCGAACTAAGGATTTCCTGCTTGTAAGCGAAGCAGTTTACCCCATTGATACAAACATCGTACATTATTTTGTTTGATTTTAAGAGTCAAGTTCTTGGTACATGGCTCTGCCTGTGTTTCCTGATGCCCATTGGTTGAGCCACTCCTCTTTGTGACTGTAGATTAAGAAATGACTACGCCTAACAAACTGAACAGTATTAACTTCATCCCCCGCAAAGAACAATCTACAATCTTCCAGCTAAGAACTGGACACTTACCTCTGTTAATTACCATCTTAACAAAATAAGTTCCACAAAACTCCCCCTTATAAAAGTCATATCATGAGTATCATCTTAAACAAAATACTTACAACTGAATAACATGTCCTAGAAGATCGCCGAACGGTTTCGGTGTTACTACCAAGAGATAATGAAAACTAAACCCATCAGGCAACCTAAACGAAAAGTAAAGCTATTTACAATACAACAAAACTATCTATCCATCTGTATGTCTGTCCGTCAGGAAAAGAAAAGCTTCATGCAGGAACACTTTGGTTAAAATGACTATACTCTCTTTGTACAACTTGTAGAGCGCTTATTCTACTTATATAAATAAAGAATCTTAGATTTAAAAAATGCCCCGCCCCATCACCCCCTTTTGACCTCTACATCATCTTTGCTATAGACCATAAGTTTTGAAAGGGGAACTTTTACTTTCTTTTAATAGTCTAGACACAGCCCAAACCAGAATATATGACATTCGAGTGTATTTCTTTAATACAGATGAATTTAGCTTTCCTTTTTTTTTTTGGGGGGGAAGGGGGTTAGGCTGCGGTTTCGTGAGGGACATTAAACATACACTACAGTCTCCTCCACGCTCCAAGAAACATGTATGCCAAGTTTTTATCAAGATTGGTCAAACGGTTTTTATTTCTATGCGGGACATTCATGCATGATCCTTACTTTATAAATTAGATATTAGATAAACTTTTAAAATTAAATCTTCTAATTCTGTGTTTATAAAATGTGTTGTCAAGCAGCACAAAATTAGGTGTGAAATTTCGATAGCATAATGTACTGTAAAGCTGCCAAAAAAATGTGTTTCCATCTCAATAACACTAAAGAGCTGGAATAGAAACTCAAAATTATTAAATCTGAGTAAAATAAAGTTTAAAGCTAATAACACAAGAAACATAATAGATAAAGAAAAGGAAAAAACAATATGTTGTAAAATTCCTGTTTCTATGTCTGTCTGTTAACATGGGTGTCATGTGTCCAGCACATCGACCAACCGATTTTAATTTCCCCAACTAATATCAGTCGTCAATTAAGGTATGTCGGCTGTTGAGGTACCGAAAAAATGCCTTAATTTAAACTCCAATGTGCCACCGAAATTCAAACCAGTAGCATATTGGTTCGGAAACAAGGCGTTTCACCACTTACCCGCCAGATGGGAAGCGTGGTCGAGAGGCTAAGTGCGCTTGAACTGGCCTGCCTAAAGGCAGAACGGAAAACTAACTCCCCCCCACTGGTCCACAACTGAGATTGGACAAAAGCGCTCTGAGCATGCTATAAGCATGAAAGTAGCGCTATATAGAAGCTATAATAAAAATAATAATGTCTCATTTACACTTCAATTACTAAACAACTTACATAAATGTATAGGCTATTCCGAAGACGTTTGAAGGGATGATTGTACACAGACTAACAATGCCATACTGAAGAGTCGTCATTAAAATCACTACATGCATAGGTGATTTCCCTTCGATCAGAAAGGCATTCGTAGCATGCTTAAACAAAAAAAAAAGTGTGTTTACATTTCGAAATAGACGTTTAAACACTTGAAAGGAATGTATGTTTTTCTCCAGTCTCAAAAGTAAATAAACGATTCTTTTTCTTCTGCCACCTTCTCATGAGTAAATTCTACAATAAGAATATCTTCGTCTCAATCAAAAAGAAATGTTAAATAGTACATCACCCTTCGCGTTGATACCAAAAGAAATTAACCCAAAAGGATGCGTATAGATGCGTGTACAAGAGGTCAAGGACAAGGCTTGTGCATGACAGCAACAGAATTTTTACAAGAATAAAATAATTGTCAAATCATCTCGCTGAAAACTAAAGTGTTTTCTTATGCTAAATAATGCAGAATCTTTGATTTAGTTCGGTTAAGGTAAAGACAGCTCGTTCGGTTCGGTTTCAACCATTAGTTTTAAAGTTCGATTTGGTTAGGTCGTGAGGATCGAGTTTAATTTGTTAAGTTCTGGTCCGGTTCGTTTTCCATCTCTACTTTAAATCTTCACGTTGTAGTCATGAAAATATTAAACAAACTACAAACATGCCTCATTTCTTCTACTGTAAGCTCACAAACTAGCTCCATTTCCGTAAATTTGATTTGTTACAAAATTGGTAAGAAATACATTGTTTACTATCTCGGATATAGTTTATCAATTCTGTCTGTTAACAATTTATAAATGGTCTTTCTCCCACACCCATCTTATAGTATTGATATATATGGTTGTAATTGTGGAGGTCGTCCTCTAAGAGAAGCTTTTTATTTTGCTTTTTTACTTACTAATAAAGATAATAATAATAAGGCTTGTCTTTGAGTGCGAAGATTAGTGAGGAGTGCAGTATTTCCCTTCTAGGTCACAGCCCTAGCTGTGACCTACATATTTTGCCTCTTTTAGGGCAAGCATAACCATTGTCCGCAGGTGGTCGATTTAGATTTTCTTTTCGCCGTCCGCGTTTGTCCTCGGCAGCGGATTTTCTTTTGGTTTCAAGTGTGTTTCTCGCTGCCTTCGTGAGTGACCTCAAGCTGTCTCGTTCTGAAGCCTCATGCAACCAGGTGCTCTCTTCTATGTCTATGTCAGCTAACAATAACGATACGCACACCAGAAAATACGATACGGCTATTTCTGCAGACATCCAATCTGGCCTAATACACAGGTATTGCTGAATAGTTCAGACTTAAGTATGTCTCATGGACTATTGGAATACATTGTCACGTGTACAGTCATCATGATAACAGAAGTAATCCCAATTAACTGTTATTTTTTTTTTTTAGCAATGGTGTGTTAGACTCGCCAGATAGATAGTTAGCAAGGAGGTGTTAGACTTACCATATAGACAATAATGTTTGCATTTGATTTGAGCTGCCAACAAGGTAGTGAATCATCGAATAGCTTTTTACATGTAAAGCTCCCAGGTATCACTGCATAGACAATAAGATTGCAATAGCGTTCCTCGGGACAGAAAGCCACGTACGTGTACGAAGACAAGACTTCAATAGGCAACACAGATTCTGCGAAATAAATGCAACATTATGTCAAGAAACGATATTCTCTGAATTAGTATTTACTTTTGTGCGAGAAAATTCGCTTATATTAGAACCCGAAACAAAATACAGTTGGCTTCAGGATAACAAGGTCTACACACAAGTCTCTCATAGCTATGGAAAAATTATCTCGCGTGTCTAGCTTAGAATAAAGAATCTAGATGTAGCCTGTACATGAATTAGGTAAAAATATAATCAAAATTAAAATAATCTATTAATAAACTTAAATCAACTTAAAATTTAATAAAAAAACTTTTTTTTTTTGGTTGAATAATACCAACGATATAAATCTAGGTCTTTAAATCTATATTTACAAGACGATGCGCAACATTATTCTGAACATAAGCTCTTGAATCAATAATGCATTAGAGTCGGAAATTCTCTAACCCGTCTATCGTTCCAAGAACGCGATAGTCCTTTTAATACCTATGTTTGCTCTAAACCTAAGTCTTGTATTGAAGCCAAATTTACATTTATTTATTTTTTATTAAGAAAAAAAATTATAGATTTTTCCCCATGTGGCCGACGAGCTAGTAATTCTTTTCTCAGCAATATATATTAAGTGTTAAATTCCTAGAAAGATCTTTAGAGCGGTTTTTGAGATCAGCGTCATGGCTGGTTGCTGCTGGTACCTCCGACCCGACTTCCATCACGTTAGGACTTGAATAGAGGTATTAAGGAAATCAGGTAACTCGGAAGTTATCAAGAAAAAAATATTGTACATTATAACCTGTATTGATTTAGAGCACTTTATAATGTACATAAGAATTGTACTTCTTCTAAGGTACGTTATGAAATGATTTTCTTGTAAAAAAAACTTGGATGAAATTCAGTACAGTAAAAAAAAAAAAAAGGCCAATTATCTATAACGATAAATTGGAAGAATTTAAGTTAAAATTTCATTGATTTGCTTAACTATTGTGTTAATTTTATTTTAAACTCTAGCATGTTCATAAAGGAGTCTTTATGTATAATAATAATAAGGCTTGTATTGCAGTCCGAATATTAATGAGGCAGTATTTACTGCCGAAAATTCACCTCCGATGATAGCCGAAGTCGGCGAAAAGAGAATTGACCATCGCTGGACAATGGTAAAGCCTGCCCTGGATGTAGCTAAAACTGATTATCGCATCTGGAGCTGCGTAGCCACGTAAAATACTGCACTCCACATTAGTCTTCGTGTTGGGTCAAAAGCCTTATTTAATATGATAATATGCCTACAGTTCGGCAATCACCGCCTTTGGGCCTCAAAAACACAAAAATGTGGACTGGTTTGAGGCAAATCTAGCACAAATGGAACCTTGCATCGAGAAAAAGCGATCTGCACAACTCGCTCTCAAGACAAAGCCAAGTCCAAGATCTTTGGAGGCCTTCAAAAGTGCTAATAAAGAGGCGAAACAAATGGCTAGAAAATGTGCTAACAACTTTTGGAGGGATACCTTCAACAGAATCCAAGACAGTCTCCACTCAGGAAATAGCAAAGCTCTATTTGATGGCATTAAAGCGGCCCTGGGTCCGACAGTGTCTAAGCCTGCCCCCCTTCTATCCAAATCAGGAGAAAAAATTACAGATCAAACCAAGCAGCTAGAACGTTGGACAGAACACTACCTCGAAGTCTATGCCACACGGAACACAGTAGACGATGTCGCCCTGGCTTCTCTACCAGATCTTCCAGTACTGGAATGCCTAGATGATCTTCCGAGCCTCAGTGACCTTAAAAAAGCAATTAACTGCATAAAAAATAGAAAATCTCCTGGGAGTGATGGTATCCCAGTGGAAGTAGTGAAAGTCAACGAATCACTCCTGCTCCCTGAACTCTATATTCTCCTCTGCCGCTGTTGGGAAACAGGTCATGTCCCACAGGACATGCGTGACGCAACTATAGTCACAATATACAAGAACAAAGGGGATCGGAGTGACTGCAACAATTACAGGGGTATCTCTCTCCTCAGTATAGTGGGCAAGATCTTTGCTAGAGTGGCACTATCCAGGCTGCAAGTGATAGCTTCTAGAGTCTACCCAGAGTCTCAGTGTGGATTCAGGAGTGGTAGATCCACTGTAGACATGATATCTTCTCTACGACTACTGCAGGAGAAATTCAGAGAGAGAGACAGACCCCTTTACATCGTTTTTGTTGATCTGACTAAAGCTTTTGACATGGTCAGCAGAAGTGGCCTTTTCAAACTCCTGAGGAAAATAGGTTGCCCTCCCAAACTACTGCAGTTCATTGAGTGTTTTCACGAGGAAACTAAATGCACTGTCAAATTCAATGGAGCCCAATCAGCACCTTTTGAGGTTTGCAGTGGTGTCAAGCAGGGATGTGTGCTCGCACCTACTCTGTTTGGCATATTCTTCTCCTGTCTACTGCATTATGCGTACAACGACATAAACGAAGGTGTGTTTCTCCATACAAGATCCTCTGGAAAACTATTTAATATTTCAAGGCTGCGGGCAAAAACCAAGGTTAGGAAGCTACTCGTCAGGGAACTCCTGTATGCTGATGATGCAGCTATTGTGGCTGATTCTGATATTCAGCTACAGTGCCTGGTTGACAAATTATCTGCTGCTTGCCAGAAGTTCGGCTTAAACATCAGTCAAAGCAAGACTAAGATACTTGTCCAAAACACAAACACTGCACCTCAAGTAAGCATTAATGGCCAACCACTAGAAATTGTTGATGACTTTTGTTACCTTGGCTCCATCATATCCAACAACACTCTACTGGATAAAGACATAAACAACAGGATAGCCAAGGCAATGGCCACCATGTCACGGCTGCAGAAAAGAGTCTGGGACAACATATTGCTGACTAACAGTACTAAAGCCCTAGTCTACCGGACCTGTGTGTTGAGCACCTTGCTGTACGGAAGTGAAACATGGTCAACCTACTCATGGCAGGAAAAAAAGCTGAATGTTTTCCACCTCCGATGCCTAAGGCGGATCTTTAAAATAAGGTGGCAAGATAAGATAACCAATGAGGAAGTGCTACAAAGAGCAGGGTGCCAGGACATCCGCTCTGTTATCAGCAGCAGACGCCTTGGCTGGCTTGGCCACGTTCGTAGAATGCCAGAAGGTCGACTTCCACACGACATCTTGTATGGCGATCTGATAGAAGGCAGGAGAGCCGCTGGTCGCCCACTTTTACGTTATACGGATGTATGCAAACGCGACATGAAGCTCTTCAAAATCGACACTGGCAACTGGGAAGAGGTGGCACTGGACAGATCCTCATGGATGGAAACCTACATCTGTTTTGGTTCCTATTGAAAAGGGTACAATGGAAAAGTTGAATTTGAGAATGACGTTTTAATTTTATCTACCCATTACACATGTGAAAATATATTTGTACGCGAAAGTTACTTTGGGTGACTCTTTTCAAGACTTTTTCATGGTGGTGTCAAGCACGGGAGGGTTACAAAGATTATATATACAGAGAGAGAGATCACTAAAACTTTCAGCTATTCAAACACCAATTACCTAAATTTTGAACTGGCAATGGTTTATCCAAGAAGCACTGGCCGGCCAAAACACCAAAGGCATTATCGGAGTACACATGCAAACCTGGAAGAGCAAGGCAGATAAGATATAAGAGAAAAAATTTCGTATACTGAATATAATATGTACTTGGTGAGACTATAAGCTAATTGAGATTGAGCCCTCATGGAGCAATTTAAGAAAATGGTTATTATCTTATCTCTTCAAACTATTAAAACGATTCGTAAATAATATTAAATTAAAATATTTCTTTTCGCCAGTGTAAGCCGCTTATCTTTAAATGAAAAAATACATAGTTTATAATTTCCTATGCATATGGAGTTGAACCAAACATGAGATTATTGCTCACTACAATTAAATGTATCCTCTTTTGCCAAGGAAAGCATACGCTCCACTTCACCAAATAAATTATATCAACATTACATTCACGGATACGACGAAATCCTAATTATTCTTTCTACATAAGAGTTGGTAAAAGTCTGAACATTATTATGGTACAAAATAGAAACGATGAGTATTTATGAATAGCATTGTAATACTTTTGTACTGAATACCATTTTGTAGTGTAACTTCAATTCTTATAGCATTCGCAGAGCGCTTGGTCAACGAATTATGCGGGCGCTCCGCCTCTTTTGGTTTTTCGATAAACTCGGAAAAAAAGGCATGTTCCAGAAGTCATAAAATAATATCTACTCTGCGCCAAATATCACCGTGCATGGAGACAACCCCCAAACGTCTTAGACTGCTTCACAAATCTGGGAAGCATAGTTTCAAATGACATATTATTTGTTTTTAAGAGAGAATGATCACAGTTTGGTCAGGGGCCTGTAGTGCTTTTTGGACGCCTCCAAGCGAGAGTGTGCCAAAATCAATTACTCCGCCTGTCTACAAAAATCAGTGTCTACCAAGCAGTGGTTCTCTCAACTCTTCTATAAGGATGTGAGAAATGGTCACTATACAGAAGCAGCTAAGATTTCTTCAACGTATTCACCAAAGCTGCTTGCACTCCATCATTGACATAGTGTGGCAAGACCGAACTACAAACAGCAATGTTGTTGCAAATACCGGTATGGGCATTATAGGGGCACCTCTTATAGTCCGACAATCACGCTGGACAGGGCACATATCACGTGTGGGAGACTAACGTGTGCCTTAGGCAATTTTTATTTTTGTGAGCCGAAAGGTGGTCGGCGTACCATAGATGGCCACGGAAACGCTTCTTTAGAATACAAAAGCAATGTTTTTAGATCTCTTATGAAAAAAAATGCGCTATTTTTACTTTATAACAAGTGCATGTTATACTCTATAACCTAATTATTTTACATCACTTGATGTTTCGTACTAAAGTTAAACTGAATATACTAATAGCAATATTAAATGTCTGAAAGTAAGTATTTGAGAGGTTACAATAGGCCAATAGTTTTACGCAAAAGATGTCATGTAAAACGACAAGACGTGAGCAGCGGTTTTTCAAGACTGTAGGAGTACGTAACTATTTTACACGCGTGTTGCAGTTTAGCTTCTCAACCCTAGGATTGTTATTCCATTTGGTATGCACTTATTGTAAAAAAGCTCAACACTTTAAAAGTTAAGAGACTTTCGATTCTAATACTAACGTACAAAGTCCTTTAGAACTTTAATAGTAAGGCTAGTGTTCGAGTCCGAAGATTAGTGAGGAATGCAGTATTTCCCGTGGCTGCGCAGCCCGAGCTGAGTCCTACATATTTTGCTACATCCATGACAAACATAACCATTGTGGAGGATTTTGGCCAGGCTGTGATGCAAATCTACGTTCCTATCCATTCTCAAGCAGTTTTACGTGGGATGAAGAGGCCATATCAGACACAATGGTGCCCATTCTGATCACTTTCCAAACCAGGCGACAAGTCTAACTGCTCCAACTATCGGGGCATTACACTTCTGTCAGTAGCAGGAAAGATCTTTGCTCGAGTGTTGCTCTACCGACTAACCCACTCTTTAGTGGACGAGTTCTTATATGAAAGCCAATGTGGTTTAAGACTTAGTAGAGGTACATCTGACAGGATATTTAGAACTATAAGTGTACACACCTGCTACAGCACCACCCTCCATTCTCATAGAAGATGATAAGCTTGACCCTGTTAAACAATTTTGCTATCTGGGATCTACAATAAAAGATGACCTGTCTCTAGAAGAGGAGATAAAAAACGCATAGGGAAGGCTGCCTCGACCTTCGCTATACTCAGGCCAAGTGTTTGGGAAAACCATAAGCTAACTACGGTGACCAAAATGGAAGTCTACAAGGCATGCGTGATGAGTACACTGCTGTATGGCAGTGAATCATGGAGCACCTACGCAAAGCAAGAGAGAAAACTGAACTCATTTCATTTGAGATGTCTCCGTAGGATCTTGAAAGTCACATGAAAAGAAGAAGTGTGCGATACTGAGATCCTTGCGCGGTCAGGTATTCCCAGCATCTTTACAGCCCTCAGACAACGCCGTTTGCGCAGTCTTGGACATGTTCGCCGGATGGAGAACAAGCGCATCCCGAAAGTCATCCTCTACGGACAACTCGCGAACTGGCACAAAAAAAAATTCGCCTCCATCTCCTTTCATAGATGTAATAAAACGTGACCTCAAATCAGTGAACATCAATACTGACAATTGGGAAGACATAGCTCTAGACCGCAACAGACGGAGAGAGACAGTGACCAAGAAAGCTATGGACAGTGAAAGTACATTGGCAAAACCCTCCTAACCTGCTCCATCTGTGGACGGGAGTGTCTCTCCAAAATAGGGCCCCGCAGCCACAGGAAGAAGTGTGCTCTGAGATAAACCATAGTCGTTCTACGACTGAAAGAGGCCATTGAAGTGTACACAATAGGAACTCGTCTAAACTGATAGTCTTTACCCGATGACTTAATCTCAGTATAAAAATGTTTCTAAAATGAGTTCGGGCAGACATCTTGCTTAACAAATTATTCTACATGGTACTTCAACTCTAATGTCTAGGGCCAAGGAAATAAATGAAGAAGTTTTCAAAAAAAAAAAAAAAAAAAAGCCAAATTAAAATTATTTTTTTCTATACTTTGGGAAGATATAACAGTCGAACCAGAGTTTTCTAAGTGTCATTATTTTCCCAACGATATGCATCAACTATTAAAAGTACATCATATCTAAGAAAACCGTTGGAACTGTTTACAAGAACCGTGTCCAATCACCCAGTCGTTGCCCAAACGTTCAATCTGAATAGACTTATGTAGAAAGGGAACAAGATTTGTTCTTGAGATGTAAAAATGTCACAGATATATGATGTATTTGTAGATACTTCGGTTATTACTCACCCAAAAATGTATTTGTCATTACAATCTCCATCATTGGCAATCTCATCTGACATGATCTTAGTTCCACTTCTCTGTCTCTATTGAAAACATACATAATAAATAACAAATTGTTATTTTATTTCTAAAAAGTTATATATTTTGATGCTGCAAATTATGTTTTGCGAGCAGAGCGTATCCTTTTTTTAAAAATGTTGGTTCCCAAAAGTGTTCCCAAGAATATTTTACTTTTTAATCTAAACATTTGTTTGGGACATAATTATATATTTTACTTTTTAGGAAATACCTTTGATAGAAATCACATTACACAGTAAACTGCCTTTTTTATTTCGACACTGTCTTTAAAAAAGTAAAGCTTCATTAAAATAAGATGGATGGTAACTTCTTGCTAAGTTGCTAAGCTTTCGGCTTCCAAACTTGAGGTCCTTGTTTCGAATCTCGGTGGAGACTGGGATTTTAAATTTTGAGATCTAAGGGCGCCCTTGGGTCCATCCAACTCTAAAGTGTTTCTGAGTTTAGTTTTGGAAAGTAAAAGCGGTTTGTCGTTGTGCTGTCCACATGACACCCTGCTCTTGAAATGTTGGAAAAAAGAAACAGATGACCTTAACATCATCTGCCCCAAAGGTCTGAAAGAGCAACTTTCAAAAGAGCGCAAACACAGTGGTTCCCGATGTGCCAAAAAACTCAAACTCACAAAATGATTATGCATGAGACTTATCAGATATTGTGGAACATAAACAGAAACTTCTATTTTTTCCCCCTGTTTATATCAAGTGAAAACAGTTTTAGCAAGGTTCCCAATATTAAAATAAACAAGAAAAATCTGGACATTAGCGTAGAAGTTTCAATATTCAAACTCATTAACTTAAGTTTAATAATTAAACTGTAGCAAAAAGCCACACACTTTTAGATAATTTATTTTCTGCTAAATTTATAGAATAAACGTAAAATTTAAATGTTCTTAATTTTTATTTTATTGACACAAAATCTTATGAGCGTGTAAAGCGATCTCACAAGGCCGGATTTAAGGGAGGGCAGGTGGGGCTATCCACTAAAAAGAGGCCTCAAAAACAAAGATGATAACAAACTTTTCAGTTTCGACGGGTTAAAAATGGTAACCCATTTTCTTTTTTTTCAAAGCTTAGATCTACTCACTTTGTGTGTATGTCTGTCTGGTTAAAAAGTTTCTACATTTTATTTCCTGTAAACCAAACTCGAGGCAAGCTTAAATTTTGCAAAGTTAATTCTTGTACCCGAACAAACCAACAATCAATACTACAGTTGACCAATTAGTGAATTCACTGTTGCCAATAAATAATTTTCTTTGATATCTTGAACAAGGGAAAGAAACTCTTGTGGTATTAGTTGAATTAGTCTCATTATACCGTTAAGAAAATTATATACTGTATCGGTTGTCGTTCTTATGTTTACATGTGCTTGTAGTCATTCAGTGAATTAAAGCCATACTAAGCGCCATAGTTTTCGACTCTGTTATCATTATGTTCATAACAATTTAATACACTGAATCAAAACTGGGAAGTAGTAAACATTTTGAAATGGATAGGATATTTCGGCCTGAGAAGTTTGACATCGAGCCCACAGCACCTCAAGCAGCAGAGCATTGGCAGCACTGGTATGAAACTTTTGAAAATTTTGTATCCGTATTATCAGTAGATAATGATGATACTAAGAAACTACTGATAAACTTTATCTCTCCTGCTGTTTATCAAATGATACTTGATAAAGAGACACTCGATGAAGCAATTCAGACTCTAAACGGCATCTAAATTCAACCGTAGAATGAGGTGTTTCCTAGGCACAGAAACATTTCCACGTGATTTCTGCTTCCTACACGCAGGCTTTCTACGAGATATGTGCTGACGGGAGCTTGGAGGGAGAGGTCAAGTATATGCAGAAATTAAGAAACTTGTGCAGAGCTGAAGCCTTGTTTTTTTTTCGATATGTCTTCCTCTATCTACAGGTGCCGCTTTCTTCTTCGCCAGTTGACCAAGTTTCTCTCGAGACAATGTCGCGATCGTTGTGTCTCCATCCTGACGGTTATTGCTGGCGTTAGCCACCTGACACGTAGAGCGAAGGTCACAGCTCTTGTTAATGCAGTTGATCCAGAACAACGCTTCATCAGACTTTCTCGGTGAATGATTTGAAATTTAGTCGGAGGCCCCAGGAGGTCTGGTTATCAAACCTGTCACCAAACCCAGCAGCATCTGGAAGACATGCCTGTAGGGCAGGTGTGTAATGGTTCATCAGCTGCTGCATCACGTCTTACTGGTTTCCTCTGACCACCTTCAGAGCTTCTCTTGCTGGTTATGGCCTCTGGACAAGCGCCTGTTTGGTCAAGACCTTGTTGGCAGGTCTTCTGGTACTTGCCTTCTCCCTGCAAGCTCCCGTTAGCACTGATCTCGTAGAAAGCCTGCGTGTAGGCAGCAGAAATAACGTGGACATAATCAGGTCTGTACTCATCGTTGTGATATTCGCAGCGATTGCCAGGCTTCTTGTCGTGAGAGCCACGCTTGCAAAACTCGTTAACACAGTCACTGACCGTGCTACCATTATCAGCGTCTCCGAAGAGTAACGGATCGTGTATTCTTCTCGACATAATAGCCATCTGTTCGTCTGTCTTGTTCAACAGATCATATATCGGTTCATCAGTCTTGCTGAGCATGGTACACATCGATTCCCCTGTCTTGCTTGTAGTGGTGATATTCATAATAGGTACAGCAATAGCTTCCACCACAAAGCAGACTTCTTCTCTGTCTTCCACTGCGTCGACCCTCTGATTCATCTGTTCGTCAATGTTGGTGATTCTTTCCTCCACAGCATGTATGCGTTAATTCATAGCTAATAACTCGGTTTCAATTACCAATTCCATGATATCTATCTTGGTGTCCATCGCATTTATCTTGTCATTGGCGTTTCCTAGCCTTGAGTTCAACTATTCTCACATAGACCCAATATTTTCGAGCACAGCTCCCATCTGTTATTGCTGAAAACCCATCTTGTCTAGTTCAGCTGCCATCTGTTGCTGCATATCTTCCACATCTTGTTCTACCTCAAACAGGCAAACCAATCGTTGTAACTCTAAGGTAGGCACTCAACGAACGCAAGGAGGTAACTATAAACGAGGTAATTATTTCCAGTACAAACAGGCATGTACTTCAGCCATCAGGTGCCAGAATGTCCTATCTCAAGTGACACCAGTCCTTTCCTACCTAAATACCAATACAGACCACCGACACACATCCCATTGCCGCCCCAGGTCCTCAACACAGTTCATAGTACAAAGGACGTTCTCTCGAGTCAAGAAAGCTTAGACTTTCATCACTTTCGCCGGATCCACAACAGTCCTTCTTCCTGTATAAACATGTCTTCCACTACTTGTGTTGAATGGCGCTCTGATGTGCACCATCAGTGTGGCTCGGGAGCGGAGTTACAGCAACATATATATATATATATATATATATATATATATATATACCATTATTATTAATGAGAGGATTTATATTAAAGCTCTGGAAAAGTGTAGGGGCCTCCACAAAATATGCCCAAGGGCTTTTACGTACTTAAATCCGGCCCTGTGCCTAATTGTGTTATCAATAAATAAAATTCATATGAACATAAAAAGTTACGTGATAGAGAGTTGTTCTTCGTCTGCTTCTTCGTTTATTACTTTAAGGTTCAAGTTATCCCTTGCAGATATAATCGTAACAAATCCCGCACTGCGGAAGAATACATATAGAAAATGTCAAAAAAAAATCCTTATTGTTTAATGATAGCGTCATTCCTAGCATTAAAGTGCAGCTCAAGTTCATAGGAACTAACATTACCAGCTAATTTTGTTTTGCGTTAAGATTATTCTCATTACCTACGCTCTAATAAAGTTTGTAATTTTTAGAGACCCTCGAAAGGGGAAAGGACGCTATTTGTTTCATGTGGTCTGTCTGTCCTTTCCTCCCGTTTAGATCTCGTAAACTAGAAAAGAGAGTGAAAATCCGACATCATAATATTTTAGACTATTTAAAGATCTGATGGAACGATTACTTTCTTTCTTTTCCGAAAGCAAAAAAATGTCATTTTTAAAATCAAGTATGCAAGCATTTTTTGTTTTATAAAAATACACAATTTTTACAATTATTCACTATTAATTAAGAATTTCTTTGCAAAGAACAAATCAAAACAATGCTGGGAGGAATTAAAGAAAATAGCAGGCTGCGCCTCAAAACGAGAACAAATTTCAGTGGCTAATGATGAGAAATTCGCTAACGAACTAAATTATTTTTATTCTCGTTTTGACAAAGAAGATTTTGTTGATCTACACAAAGAACTTTTCAACACTCTGTCCAAAGGAAAACAAGAGCCCTACGTCAATTTTGTAACTGAGTGTGAAGTGACCTTGTTATTTAAAAGAGTAGACGTAACAAAAGCTTCTGGACCAGACAAAATTAGTGGCAAGCTGTGTGCGGAGCAAATCTCTTCTATCCTCTGTTATATCTTTAACCAGTCATTGCAAACGTGCGTAATTGCACACATCTGGAAAGCTTCAGAGATCATACCAGTGCCAAAGAAACCAAAAATAGATTGTTTAAATGATTTTGGCCCAGTAGCACTAACACCTATTGTTATGAAATGTTTTGAAAAATATATGCTTAAACAACTTGTAGCAAAAGTCAATAACAGCCCAGACCCTCACCAATTTGCATTCAAAGCAGCTAGAGGAACTGAGGATGCCATTCTATTGCTTTTGGATCAGCTTTAGAAGCATCTCGATATACCCAAAACCTATGCACGAGTCATCTTCGTAGATTTCTCCTCGGCTTTCAATACCATACAGCCACATCTAATGATAAACAAACTGAGTAACTTAAATGTAAGCCCTTACTTACAAGCATGGGCTCTAAACTTTTAACCCAACGGCCCCATTATGTTAAAGTCAACAATACCAAATCCTCAACTCGAGTACTATGTACGGGTGCTCCACAAGGTTGTGTACTTTCTCCTGTACTATACACTCTTTACACTAATGACATAAGAAGCATATTTGACTCACTTAAACTCATTAAATTTGCTGATGATACTGCCATAGTCGGTCTTATTTCAGGAGACGAAACTCAGTAACGAAGCTCAATAGAAGAGTTTACAAACTGGTGCACCGACAACTTTATAGAACTGAATGTAACAAAAACTAAAGAACTTATAATAGATTTTAGAAAGAAAAAACAAACTATACGTGAACTGCAAATAAACAAGCTTTCATGGGAAGACCACCTTGGAACTCTGACAAAGAAAACAGCCAAGCGACTTTTTTTTCTATACAAACTCAATAGCTTTAAACTAAACAAGAAGATCCTTGAGACATTTTACGGCACGACTATACAAAATCTGCTAACATACGGAATAATTTGTTGGCAAAGCGACGTCTAGAAAACATCATTAAAACAGCATCATAAATTACACTCACAACATTTAAAGGAACTTTTTGAACAAAAGTGCGTAAGAAAAATCGAAAAAAATCTTGGAAGACAACGGCCACCCGCTCCATCAGAACTACATCAGGTCGTCGCGAAGTGGGCGACTGCTGTCAATCAAAACAAGAACGGAGCGGTACAAAAACTCGTTCGTACCTCACTCGGTCAGACTCTATCACCGCCACTCATTGATCAGGGAACATGAAATGCACCAAGATACCTGTGTGTAGTCGCTGAATGAACTCTTTATGTTGTCTGTTGTATTTGTGTGTATTTTTCTGTTGTGTTGTCTTTATATGAGAAGAGTCCATGTAATCACAACACATTTCCGTAAGGATCAATAAAGCAGTCTTAGTCTTAGTCTTAGTCTTTGTCTTAATAGTAACAAACACGGGCGGCTAGCTAGTATGGGAGATGTCCATTTAACATATATTAAACACATTTATTAAGGAGACTGTTTTAGATTATTTGTCCACAAATTTTGTTTTTACAATTGTATTGCTAAGTTAAGTAAGTTCGGTCTCGCTAACTACTACATATACAAAAAGAAATACTACTTTTTAAGAAAAGAAATATATTTAGTAAAGTAGAAAGTAACTGAAAACAGCAACTTAAAGTAGTTTTTTTTTATATTATCGCGTGAACTACAGAGCTACCCAATACCACGGAACACTTAACTAAAGGATTTTTTTTCCCCACGGAAATGTTTTTTTCCTTGATGCTTTAAATAAGAGATTGACCCTTTATAAAACATTTATATCAATTAGATAATAATTAAAAGAAATCAATAAGGCCAGGTCCACATATAACTTCACCTTCGCGTTCACCTATCTCTTGGTCTGCTGGACGAAGATCCTGGCACCAGCCGATTAAATATGAAGGACGGGCAGCGTCTTGGCTTACTAAACTTACGTTTTATGCATGCTGGCTGGTAATGAAATATTGTAAATGGTATGCATTTGAAATTTTAAAACTGTTAAGTCAACTCATTCCGTTGTTTAGCCTATATGTCTGTTCTAAGTCCGTTACACCTTTTGTCTCCAATGTCCCATTTTCGAATCCAGATGAAGCTTCGCATATTTAGGTGACGGTCACTTCATCCCCTGGTCACTTCATCCCCGGTCATTTCATCGCCGGTCACTTCATCCCCAATTAAATATTGTATATATAAATATGATTATGTAGAATGCTTTTTGACATGTTATGACTTGTTACTAATGCGTTTAAAGTGTTTCCTCTTCCACTTTGTATTCTTAATGAGAAATCTTATATTATATTGTAAATCTGGGTGTGTTCTTAGCTATAGCGCTTCTATTGGATGTGGGGGTTGTAATATCATAATATTATCCGGATCGAAGGCCAAGATTTGGTGGAAGTAGTAAAAAATCATTTGAGAGATAGAAGTGCGATTAGAACAATTATGACCGTGCCGCTGATAACTTATCATCAAAGGCCAAGATGTGGTGAAAGTACGACCATGTTTCACTTTAGTTTATTTTTCAATCTCTCTTTCTTGAAAATGGGCGCATCATTTTTAGCCTTAAAATAAGGTATTATTAAAGGGGAAGTGTGACAGGTTGGGGAAAGTGACGAGTGTTTGGCGCGTTTAATGTCTAAGGGATGATTATTTTTGAAAGCACCACACCAACACCAATCACACACCAACCCGTCAGCATATAAATCGGGAGCAGGCTCGCAACGGGACATGCAATGAAAGAAAAATACAAAGTTAAAAATGAGGAATATTTATTTACATAAATATTTACATAGAATAATAAAAAGGGGGTAGGGTTTGCATTTATCTCTAATCAACAATATATCTAATCATCACTCTTGCACTTAATAAGAGAGTATGTCACTTTGTCTTCTGAACATAGCTGGTTGTCCTGTTGATGTCGCAGCTGGCTATGTCCTGGCTTGAGGTGCATCTGGAGGTGGCGCTCTAGCGGATAGAGGGACGCCGGTGATACAGTTCTTGTGGAGTCTCAATCCAAAGTCCTGAAATCTGTAGTGGGCACAGTAGGGCGGGTGGCCGGCTACCGTGGGCACAAGTGCACTGCGGGCAGAGCTGATCTGCCGCGGGCAGCGTAGTTATCAGGATTTAGCCCAGTGAGTTACGAAGTTCAGGCGGAGCTAAGACGTCTCGCACAGGCTCTGGGTCTATAGGGACATCGTACCTATTAAGTTGACAGGTGGGCTGTCGAATAGGCAGGCAAGTAGAGCCGATAGCACCAAGTAAATAGTTGAGTGGATTCGAGTGGGCAGGAGATGACACTCAATATCAAATAGGTAATTGACTAGGCAGACAATGCCAAAATAATAGGCAGGTAAATAGGCAATGCCAAATAATTAGGCAGGTGAGTGATCCGATAAATAGTTGAGTAGTGTCGAGTAGACACTGAACAGTAAATAGGCAGACACCTGAGGGAGGCTGCGGATAAATAAAGACAAGAACAATAAAGTGCGCTTGAATGGAGAGGGTGTCCGTTCAAGAGGTGCAACTCTCGTTAGAGTAAAATGAGTAAAGGGGAGATAATTCATATATCTTCTCTAAGCGCAGTGTTAGTGCGCTAGTAAGATTATCAAGGCGGTCAGCCGAGATAAAAGAAATAAAATAAGATGTACAAATATGTACATGGTTGCATCAACGATCAATTGAGCAACCTAGCATTAATAGATTAATGCAATACATAAATACATACATATGACATCGTTATATTTTCTACTTACGACAGTGAGAAATACACAATGCACTAATTAAATACAAATGAAATAATAAAGTACACATGATAATATCCGGTGAGAGATATGCACAAAGTAATTAAGTGGAGCTTGTGATTAAGTTCGGCTTACCACCAGGTATTCCTCTAAGAGTAAGAATAAATGAAATAGTCCACACTCGATTGCTCAGCTACAATGAGATATATGAGAGAGTCTGGCCTGATTTAATCTACTTTATATAGACCTGGGGAGACGGGCCGAAACAGGAAATGTCCTAGGCTACGAATTATCTTACACCTGGGTGAATCCTACAAGAGTCGCACCTTGGAGTGTCACGAGGCGTGTTGACCCGAGTAATTTCTTTGATCAAGGATAGACGTAGGAGAGGGGGGAAGACAGATTGGCTTGCATTCCACCGCCAGACTTCCGTCGGTAAGACCAAAGAGACTTTATGTTTTCTCTTTACCCCGGTCAAGGGAAGATAAGTGAAAAGCCGCCAATGTGGTGGACCGAGTGTAGCTTGAAGAGGAAAAGGTGGGGCGGGTGGAGGATTTGGGGATAGAGCGGAGAAATAACTAGAATAAAATAAATAAATAATGATAAAATATAATTAATGCTGTGATAAAAATGAGTGACTCTGACAGCAAGCTTTTGACTTGTCACATGGAGTTCGCCCATCCTCATGTCGCCTGTAGAAGTTTTGCTTTAATTCCCTTTAAACATTAACGTGCTACAATTTTGTCATTTAAATAAAAAATGAATACATTAAATATTGGCTCATTTCATGATTTTTAAAATTACAATTTGTTGGATAAAATTGATCAGATGATGAAAATATCAGGGTATGAAATGACCGGGTATGAAGTGACCAGGGGATGAAATGACCAGAGGATGAAATGACCGGGGATGAAATGACCGGGAATGAAATGACAGGGATGAAGTGGCCGGGGATGAAATGACCGGGAACCCATATTTATCTATCGTCAAATACAACGCAGGAATCAATTTAAAAAAAAAACAATTTGTTAATCAATTATTCATAATTAATTGATATTATTGCATATGCCTTTTGCTATAATGAAAGTTAAGGCGTGAGTGAAATGGTGGTTCCGTCTGGTGGAGAAAGTATTTTATATGATATTGCAAAGTATATGGCTAAATAAGTAAATGCATATAAAGTTTATAAACAACACAACAACCAAGTTCTTATTGTGTATAAACGTCACAGATTAATACGTATTGAACATATGTAATGTAACTCGAAATAAACAAAGAAACAGTCTTTACTACATATTCTACAGACGATATGCATATAAATATATATGTATATAATTTCACCTGCTATATATAATAATGTATCTTGAGCCCCATTCGTTTATAGGAAGTGCCATGTACGCTTCCTGGTAACTCAACCAGTCGTAAACCACAAACATTGTTACTAGATCAGTCGTGTCAACGTTAATGTATTCGATAACCATTCCACTGTAATGAATGCAAATAAGTCTTTATATTATACTAAACAACACAGACGAACAGTTAAACTTTTTATAAGTTTATATCTAGGGCAGAGTTGCAAAAGTTTGTAAAGTCCAGACCTTGTTGCTTTTTTTTTTTTAGGTATTGGCTTACTCCATACGAGGCACCGCACGTCTAAGTATTATTAACTCTCTCTCGCCGTAATTATCTACCACATTCTGGTGGAATCAACGTTAGTATCGACAGTCAGGTATCGTCAGTTAGGAGAGAAAGAGTTAAACACTATTGTTATTTGTATTATTATTATTATAGCTTTTATATAGCGCTACTTTCATGCTTATAGCATGCTCAGAGCGCTTTTGGTCCAATCTCATTTGTGGACCAGTGGGAGGGAGGGTGTATCTTGGAGTTGGTTTTCCGTGCTGCCTTTAGGAGCTCAGTAAACACAACTCTGCCCGAGTCGGATGTCGAACCTCGAGCCCTCTTCTAGGTAGCCAAGCCAAGTTAAGTGCACTTGGCCTCTCGACCACGCTTCTTGTAGAGGAGGGATACTATTTGGTGTGTTTAATCGAGACCAATCGTCGTAGGTGTCAACGTTAAGTTGACGCAGTATAATACAATAACAATGCAACAATGGCTGGCACATTTTATCACCTTATAATGCACTTTGAATTTTGTATTAAAAAATGCCATCCGGTGCACACCTAATATATATAAAAGTATATTTACAGATGTGTAATAAATAACTTCCTTTTGAAACAATCCAATGCATAGATGATATATTTGTCATCTTGTGACTTTGAGATGTAAGCATTGTTCTTTCTATAAAAAGAGCTAAAAGTAATCTGTGGAAACAGAATGGCAAATTGCATATATTAAAGATTCTTACGCACAGAGCAAATCAACAATACTAAATTGTATGTTATGTATCCTGTATAGTGTACACATTTCTGAAGTATTAATATCGTAGTAATTTTAATGAACTGTATATCTATTCTTTTTTTTGGCACTATTCACCACTGTAGAATTGTAGATGCAGATGTCTGTGCAGACGACCTCCGAAGCAGATAGCCAAACAGATCCTTTAATCAAGATGGTGACATAAATTAAAGTCTTAAGACGTTGTCGTGTCATCACGTGAGACAATATTCCTGCTAAATCTTTGGAATCGAATACAATGCCTTATTATGTATAGTTAAAGTATGATAAGAGTAATGAAAAAGACGTTGGCGTCATCACGTGAGACAATATTCCTGCTAAATCTTTGGAATCGAATACAATGCCTTATTATGTATAGTTAAAGTATAATAAGAGTAATGAAAAAGACGTTGGCGTCATCACGTGAGACAATATTCCTGCTAAATCTTTGGAATCGAATACAATGCCTTATTATGTATAGTTAAAATATAATAAGAGTAATGAAAGAGAAGCGATACCCTATTTACGTTTCTTGAATGTAACTGGAGACCCGTATAGTAAGTTAGACAAAGTTAAAACAAACACAACGCTTTTATCATACTCACATTTAAATTTAAAAATTGGCTACAGATGTAAACTGTCACAGAATGGACGTATTCTAAATGCCAAATCTTAAATGACATGCTTTTTTCTTTTCCTGATAAGGTAAACAAGAAAAAAATTTAAAAATTAAAAAAAAAAAGGCTTATTTTGAGCATGGTTGTATTAATTATTTTGTATCTGTCATATTATAAATTTGTAATAGATAAATAACAATAAAAGTGCATTTATAAAAGAAAAAAAGCGGGAACGAACAGATTTCAAACACATGGCTCAGGCCGTCACAGGCTTCTCAAGCCAACAGGGTTACCACTCAGCTAGTGGAGAGCTTATGAACATGGTTTTCGAAAGTATTTTATATTTGACTAGCCGGATATGACTTTCGGCGTGTGGAACCTAGGCTGGGTATTACTGATCTGGTGAACAGAATTTAGATCTATGTCAAACATTTGCAATGTTCCCTTCTTATTTTTCTTTAAATTTTGCAACGAAAATAAAAGTACAATGAGAAAACGGGTTTACCCGTTCAGCCGACATATTCATATTAAATAGTTCAATCTTATCTTATCTCATCTTATATAATACAGACGTTACTTCAAAAAAGAAGATGATTACGTCCTACGCGTCATGCATTTAGTCATGCATATTAACCAATGACTTAAATTCTGCCAAGTCACTGGTTTTTCTGGCTAGCTCAGGCAACCCATTCCATGCTCTAATAGCACTAGGGAAGAAGGAGTATTTGTACAAATTTGTCCTAGCATATGGGACGAGGAATGTGCCTTTATTTTTGTGTCTTTCAGAGTATTTTATTAAATTTTGTTTTTGTATTTGAAGATTATGGTTCAGTGTTTTATGTATAATTGCTACTTTACTTTTGAGTCTTCTGTCCTGAAGGCTTTCTAAATTTAGTGATTTTACTAATGGTGTTACCCTAGTCAAATGTGAATATTCGTTTGTTATGAATCTCACTGCTCTATTTTGTGTTTGTTCCAGTTTCTTAATGTTTTCTTGAGTTGAGGGGTCCCACACGGTGGATGCATATTCTATTATTGGCCTAACCAAGGTTAAATAACATTTTAGTTTTATGTTCTTATTTGATTTATAGAAATTTCTTTTAATAAACCCTAATGCTTTGTTGGATTTTTTTATAGTTTCATCAATATGTGGATTCCATGACAGTTTTTCATTTATTATAACACCTAGGTATTTTGAGTTTTTAGTCTGTGTTACTGGTTTGCCATGAATAAGATAAGTGGAATTAATTTATTTTAGTTTTTTTGTTACTCTTAACAACTGACATTTTTCTGGGTGGAAAGACATGCTCCAATTTGATTCCCATTTCTGTAATTCATCTAATTCTCTTTGTAAAATATCTGTGTCTTGTGTTGTTTTTATTGTTCTATATATTATGCAATCGTCTGCAAATAATCTGACTTTTGTTCCTGAACTAATGCAATTTGGTAAATCATTTATGTAAATTAAAAATAGTAGTTGTCCCAAGACTGTTCCTTGAGGTACACCTGAGTTTACTGTTATTGGTGTTGATTTAGAGCCATTTATTATTACAGTTTGTTCTCTCCCTATCAGAAAATCTTTGATCCACTGATGCAGTGGACCGTTAATGCCGAAATATTTTAATTTTTTAAGCAAACTATGGTGGGGAACTTTGTCAAAAGCCTTAGAAAAATCTAGTAAAATAGCATCTATTTGTTCACTATTATCTAAACCTTTTGAAAAATCATCAATTAGTCCTATTAGTTGTGTTTCACATGATCTATATTTCCTAAAGCCATGTTGGTATGGGGTGAGGACATTATGTTTGTCTAAGTGGTTTATGATATTGCTACATATTATGTGTTCTAGTATTTTACATGTGATGCTGGTAAGTGATACTGGTCTGTAGTTTCCTGGATCAAATTTTTCTTCTTTTTTTAAATAGGGGGGTGACATTAGCTTCTTGGTTAAGGGATGCCTGAAAGAGTATTTTGAACACTGGGGCTAGCTCATTGCTTAGTTCTTTGAGTAATCTAGCTGGAATACCATCAGGTCCAGACGCTTTATTTGGTTTGGTGTTGGCTAATAGTTTCCAACCATTGTGTCTCGGGTCACATAACAGAAAAGATAAAAAAAAAACAAATAGATAAGAAAAAGAACATTCACATTTATGTGAAACCCCTTGATATAGTACTTATATTAATTCATGAGTTGTTAGACGTTTTCCCGGATCTTCTGAATATCCCGAAGCATTACAGCTAGTTAATTCGAAATAATTATATTTTTTTTTGTCTTGTACTTTGATGTTGAGATCGCTTAGATATGATATGATGTAAATTTCAAAAGCCGAATCACTCAACCATGAGAGGTTATTAAACTTTGGCACTCGCTTTCATATCTTAGTCATAAAAACGTCAGTTTCATGTCTCATATCAAAAAATTATCTAGAACCTTTCCTCATCTTAGCCAGCACACTTTAAAATAAAACTCCTTCATATTCATATATCAGTCAAAAAATTCAAAGAAGTTTTGTCATTCAACGATTAAAATTTTATACAATTTATAGTACTGAACACATCATAACATGGTTCTGATTTAACACCTTCCTTCAGAGGTTCCGTTTGACTTGGTCATTTAGACAGTTTGCGCTGATATCCAGCCATACTTCTGGCCTAACCCTAACCCGAACCCGAACCCGAAACATGTCAAACATTATACAACACATTTTACCTTTTCCTTCTTTTCAATATTTTCGTCAATCCTCTAACCATATACTTCTATATTATATCTAGACTGGAAACCGGAAATAAATTCTTATCCGCGATTGATCAATCCACAGACCTATACATATATAGATTTTTATGTACGTAAACTCTTTTTTTCCAGGCTCTAAGGCAGGGGTTCTCAACCTGTCGTCGCGAACCCTTTGGGGGTCGATTGACGATTCGCCAGGGGTGGCCTAAGACCATCGAAAAAAAAAAGAATTGTTTTTGTCCATTCTTCTATTGCTGTGTGTGTATACGGAATGGGGGTGGGCTCGCGGCAGAATGGGGGGTTGTAAAAAGGGGTCGCCGAGCCTAAAGGTTTTAGAACCACTGCTCTAAGGGGAGTCGCCCCAATCAATTTTTTCTGTCTTAGAAAAGTAAAGATCTTTAGTTTTCAAAGTTTAGAAATAATGCAAAATCATTTCTTGAATATTCACGCAAATATATGAAACAAAGCCATGTCCTGTTTGTTTCCATTGAGATAATGTTTCAAAAATCCTAGATGGAAATTATTCATGTTGATTTAAATCATCTTATGTACATTTTAAATAGATTGATTGCCTAAATCTTTCTAGATTATGTATCTAAAAATTGCAAAATAATAATTATGAGACAAGAGTACTCTTATTTTTGATGTTCAATTACTAGATCTAGATCCAAAAATTAAATTATATGGCACATAGGTTAGGGTTTAAAAAAACTACAATTATCTTTTAACTACTTGACAAAACAACGCCTTGATTCAACTTTCTAAACAATTTTCACGCCATTTTTCGTAGTGTTTAAAAATCTCCATGTCCAGTCTGGATACAGTATATATAAGTCTATGCCTCTAACATTTAGGCGTAACTTCAATCTTAATTGTTTTTCTTGTTTTGTTTTTTTTGTATTTCATAATGCTGTTTAGCGTCACATTCTATAGAAACAGCCAGAAACAGCTCTATACAAAATCAAACATTTTGGCTTATTTTCATTCTCCGCGCAAAGGTAAAAATCTGTCCACTATTCGTGATAGTCTCTACATTCCAAGTCTCTTACTTCTTTTTTTTTTTTCTACTTCCCATCTCGCATTTCATTTACCCACAAATATTAAACGGGTTGGTACACTTCCTGTTGACAGCAAAGGAAGACAACCCAAAATGATACAGGAAAGAGGCACACACAACATGCCAAAAACACGGTTTAAGACAGCATGAGATTTTTTTCCAAGAATTAAAAATAACTGTCAAATCATCTAGCTATATATTTTGTTTTTCCTTACAAGAATATTGCAAAATCTTGATTCAGTTCGACTAACGTAGGGACAGTTCGTTCGGTTCGGTTCGGTTCGTACCAATCAGTTTTAAAGTTCGAGTTCGGTTAGGTCGTAAGTAGGGTCTGAGTTTGGTTCATTTGGTTTAGGTTCGGTTCGGGCTTAGTTCGGGTTCGGTTCGCATCTTTAAAATAAATACCGTAATATACATTCGCATTGCCCATAACAAAATCTACCATTGGAAATTTATCAGTAATGAATTTAGGGATTTTAAAGCCACCCCTGAGTCCATCTGGCTCTATGGGAATCCGATAATCGTATGGGGTAGGTGATGCTAATTATGCTGGCCATACGAAGCCCTCGTTAACCGCCTGCCATAGTCATAGATAAGCTTTACATCAACAGCCATATATATCATAAGGTCTGAAAGTGGAAAAGGTGGATTATTAATTGAAGTCAAAACTATGTACTTACTCCTGATATTGACATTAGTCTCTATTGTTTCAGATTTCCCGTCTTCAAAATTTATGATGCATGTAAACACCCCGCTATCTTGTAGTTTGGACTTTTCAATTACGAGCTCGATTCTCATCAGGTCACCTTTGTTGCATTGGCCAGCTAGATGTCCAGACGTTGTGATTATCCAATCTAGGTTATTGCTTTTATCCTTAGAATTAGAAGCATTGCTGAATGAAGCATGGCTGCATGAAGCATGTCTGGATGAAGCATGACTTCACGAAGCTTGTTTGGATGAAGCATTAACTGCATGAAGCACTGACTGAATGAAGCATGACTGGATGAAGCATTGACTGCATGAAGCATGACTGGATGAAGTATGACTGAATGAAGGATGACTGAATGAAGAACTTTGTGAAAGATGATACAATTATTATAAAATCATTAATAACATGAAGTATATGCATATACTGGGCTACCAATCTACGGCCATGTTCAAAAACTGTAAATTTCGAGAAAAAAAGTAAAGCTCCTTTGGCTGTTAATCCTATTGGGCAGATGATGTAAAGGTCATCTGTTTCTGTGGCCTACGGTTAACGAGAGTATCATGCGGCCAGCGCAATGACCAACCGTCTTTACTTTTCCACAACTAATGTCAGGTACCCATTAGAGCTGGGTGGATCCCGAAAGATCCGAAAATTCAAAATCTCAGTCTTCCCCAGGATTTCAACTTGGGACTCCCTGTTCAGAAGCCATGCGCTCTCCCCTTAACCGCTCAGCCACCATGCCTCAAAAATTTCTAGATTTACTAAACTTTTTTTTTTATTGTTTGGGCCATAATGATTCGTATGATCCGTTACCCGACACTCTGAGCGAGACATAGATACAATCTATTTGCAACCCCCGACAGATTCAGGGGATGTCACTGCATGTGAGCTATGAAGCAATGACATATCTTGCCAGTAATGACATGGGGTGGAGTAGCCGTTCCTGCCCCGTTACATACAAGAGATCATCTCAGGCCAGAGAGCTCCTCTATACTAGAGATGGGAATCGAACCCATCTTTTAAAATTCGGGTTCGGTTTGGTCAGATTTAAGTTTGGGTTCGATTCGGTTCGGTCAAGTCTAAAGTTCGAGTTCGGTTTGATGTTATGAAATTATGTAATAGAAAAATTAGGTACTTGTCATAATGTTGAATCTAAATGTATTAATTAGATAAAACAGCGATGTGCAACCTTAATTGGCAGGTGGGCCATTTTAATTTGCAACATACGTGTCGCGGGCCACATAACAGAAAAGATACAAAAAACATTACATGAAAAAATAAAGCACTTTTATTAGAAGCCTGTGAGTATAATTTTTTTTTATTTTTCTTTTCAGACCTTATGATCTATAGGGCAGATGATGTAAAGGTCATCTATTTATGAGGTCCACGATTAAGGACTGTATCTTGGAACTATCACAACTTCAGGTACCCCTTAGAGCTTGGATGGGCTACGTTAAGTTCCCGAAATTAAAAATCTGTCTTCACCAGGATTCCAACCTGTCAACCCTCGGATCGATAGCCAAGCGATGTACCACTCAGCCACCGCACTTCCCACGTAATATAATGTTTACACTAATTCAAGGAATGTAGGAAGTTTATCCAAAACACACTTCTGAATACCCCACTGCATTGATGAGACGCCAAGTTGAAGCACTAAATCGAGATGCTTGCTTGTAAGGCGATTACGCCACAAAGGTTACGCCCCTTTTCGCCTTCTCAATGAAGAGCTGCAAGCTAGAAGGTGCTTATGACATGACATTTTTGTTTAGTAAATCTTGCTGCCAGTTCGATATGTCATGCAGCCATACTTCTGGATGCATCTGGCAGTGTCAGTAGTCTCACTAATTTCTCCCAAAGGTAAGAAGCCTCCTCCTCCATGATGTCTGACATTTCTTTGAACATGTCTTAGCCAGTGGTGGCCTCAATACATGTTCGTCATAGCAGCTATCTTTTCTGTGATTTAAGCATTGGTTTTCGTACTGCAAACTAGAGGCTAATGTTGAACGCTATCAGTTGACCTGTGTGATTGGCCTGAATCGTGAGTGTATCAGTAGACCGCACCCACATTAACCCTTTCGGTCCGCCACTGGAGTTACTACAATACTGTACTATATATTTTGTGATCAATTAAAGTTTGTACTTTAATTGAAAAGGATCTACTTTATTAAATCTCTAAGATAGCATTTAGATCTAGAGATATTCATCATATGGAATACCAGGCATGTCACAGTAATTTCTTGTAACATCAAGCAGCTCAAGAAAGAGTATAATTTAACACTCCTAACTACCTTCAATGAATTAGCACCTTCAGCACCTACAACAACAAGAAGAAACGTCGTGACCTAAACATTTCCAGGTCTTCTGTTCGTTTCATTAAGCGTTTAATTGATATTTCCAATTAACTGCATTCTTTTTAGTAGGACATATTTGTTCCATCACTCCCCTCATGTCGAAAAAAAAAGCTTCATTTCACTACTTAAAATGTGAGCCACTCTGCACCATACCCTTGGTGCCGACCCAATTTCCTTGTCCCTTCCTGGTAAATAATTCTCGTTGATCCTGTTAATCCTCTAATCCAGGGGTTCTCAACCTGTGATTCGCGACCCCCCTAGCTGGTGGATTGACGATTTGCCAGTGGGTCGCCTAAGAACGTCGAAAATATGGATTGTTATTGTCTATTCCTCTATTGCAGTATATGTGTGTGTTTTTTTTTTTTGGGGGGGGGGGGTCACGGCAGCGTGGGAGATTGTAAAAAGGGATCGCCGAGCATAAAAGGTTGAGAACCGCTGCCTAATATATATGCGTTTTTTTTTAAAAGCAGTTTTTTCTTGGTGGCTCAAACTAAGAATGAATCAAAATATTTGTTTATGTTTTTGATTTCATATTGCAGTTTAAAAACAGCCACAAACATCTCTATACCAATATCAACATTTTTTGGGTCGTGATCCACTGTTCCTGGTAGTTTCTACATTCAGAGTCTACTGTTCGTCACTTCGGCCCTCCCATTCCATCATCACACAAATATGAAATGCTCAAAGCTACCATTCGAAGGGAATCAAAAGAAGAAGACCTATAAATTATCCAGATGTTTTCTAAAAATTATTTTTTTTTTAAAAATCAAATCATCTCACTGAAACTAAGCTTTTATTTTTTTCTTACTAAAAAAAATATTTCAGAAGCTTTGATTCAGTCCGGTCAAGGTATGGGCAGTTCGTTCGGTTCGGTTCGTACAGATCAGTTTTAAAACTTTGCGTTCGGTTCGGTCGTAAGTGATGTTCGAGTTCGGTTTGGGTTCGGGTTCGTTTCCCATCTCTATTGTATGCCTAATCCATGCTGTAGGTTTTTGTGTGTTTTAATCCCCCATGTTCTCAAATTATAAAACCTTCCTATTATTTAAATTCTAATCAACCCGAAATAATCAGCCAGCTAAATGTAACAATAACGCAACGAAGTAACAGGTTTAATTTCTAGAGATAAAATTCTGAATTTTACATACAACATTGGAGTCTGAGACACCCTGGTATCCAAAGTATTCTGCGAGAAAATGTTTACTGTCATCATAAAGCTTCAAAGAATCGATACAACGTTCAGATTGACGTGATTGTGTACACAAGACAGTGACAGATTGATCTTCCAATGCGTCAATGGTAGCAGCTTCCACCTTAACTTAACGAACCGAAAAGGAAAAGATGAGAATATAAAAATAGCATATCTATATATATCTATTTCTATATCTATCTATCTATCTACCTATCTATCTATATAGCTAGATAGATAGTTAAATAGATATAGATATAGCATTTTACCATCACAAAAGAGATACAAGACACCGATAGCAAATACAAACAGACACAAACACTCTTTTGTTCCCCTGGCAATCAAATCATTAAATCTGAACAATCTGGTATAAACTTTGTTATATGTAAATTATGAGTGAGTCTGGTGTGAATGTACACTTTGGTTTCTTATAGTTACAATGTTTTTTGTTTGGTGTAATGCACAAATTCTAAGACAAATTTCCATACGGATAATAAAGATTATTATTATTATAATGTGTCATGTTCCTTGAAGGCCGGTGTGCCATTTTCCTTGAAGGCCGGTGTGTCATGTTCCTTGAAGGCTGGTGTGCCAATTTCCTTGAAGGCCGATGTGTCAAGTTCTTAAAGGCCGGTGTTGGCTGTAGTCAAGCACTACTTGCCATTCGATAGCTTCTCTGGGCTGGACACATATCTTGCTGAGAGTACGACACCATGCCGATGGGCGATCGTTTTAAGCAACGATAAAGGAGAACGTCGTAAACTGTCGTGCACCCCCCTACTTAGCTCTGTAAAGGTCAACTCTTACCGACACAATACAAAGCAGCTGGCAGCAGATGGCCTCTGAAAGACATAGCCAGAGAGCTCTTACAAACTTTTCGTGACACACATTTGAGGTTAAAATTTTTTTTTTCAGACAGACGCAGAAGACGAAAAGCGCAACAGCTTTGTCTGCTTCTTTTCTGGCTAAAGATGTAGGTTACATCTCGTTTTGGCTATATGAAAATTTTACTCCTGAAACTTATCAAAAAACCAGCCCCTAAAACTGTAATGCTTACAGGGGCCGCCTACGAGTTTGTACTTGAAATAAGTTCCATTTTTTAACGTTAAAATCAATTTTAAGATAAGGATTTTTTCCTCGTATCCTAAAGAAAATTACGGACTTTTAATGAGCATGTAAGCATGTCCTACTCTTTTCATGAATCTACCTAATGACAATGTCCTTGATTCTTAAGATTAAGGATAAGTGCAGTGTTTCACATGACTACGCAGACCCAGTTGCGACCTGAATATTCTTATTCTGAGTTGAGGCACCACTTTTACACCATCATCTTTTAAGTTCGGAAAAGAAGAATGGTCATTAGAGCTTCTATACTGTCCACACCGGCCTCCAGCAGATTAAGTTCGCAAAAGAGGAATGGTAATTAGATCTTCTATACTGTCCTCACCGGCCTCCAGCAGATTAAGTTCGCAAAAGGAGAATGGTAATTAGAGCTTCTATACTGTCCACACCGGCCTCCAGCAGAGTAAGTTAGCAAAAGAGGAATGGTAACATGGTTATTTGTAATGTTTGGCCAATAATAGAATGAGCATCCTCTGTTTGGGACCCCTCAACTCAAGAAAATATTAAGAAACTGGAACAGACATTAAATAGAGCAGTGAGATTCTTAACAAACGAATATTCACATTTGACATCAAGGATCTTAACTACTAAAGCTACTAAAGTTAAAAGAAGATATAGTCCAGATCTAGATCTAGACAGTAAATCCAGAAATCGAAATAAGCTCATGACATTTGAATTCACTTCATCATAAAAGGTACGGAAAGGTGTTTTAAACTTACCTTGAACGAAATCAATTATTAGGAAGTAGTACGTGAAATATTTCATTTTATTAGCAGAGATATGTTGTTGTTTTTTAAATATATGGTGTATTTTAATTAATGTCCAAACAGGAAGTGCGTCACTGCACATCAATATTCGGGATCAAAAATTTATTGTCGTAAACAAAACACTTCGTTTTTTTATCATGACGCGTAGGACGTAATCATCTTCTTTTTTGAAGTAACGCCTGTATTATATAAGATAAGAAGATAAGATTATCGTACCTTATATATTATAGACGTTACTTAAAAAAAAAAACAGAAGATAATCACGTTCTTCGCATTTCATGTGTCTATCTAGTCATGCATGTTAATCGATGGCCTAAACTGTGCTAAGTCATTGGATTTTCTGGCTGATTCTGGCAACCCATTCCATCTTTTATAGGCACTAGAGAAAAAGGAGCACTTGTACAAATTCGTCCTAGCGTACGAAATATAAAGTATGCCTCAATCTTTGTGTCTTTCGGGGTATTTTATTAGGTTTATTTTTTCTATTTGTAAGTTATGGTTTAGTGTTTTATGTATTACAGCTACTAAAACATATGTACATTTGCACACTAGCGCGTCAGTGCAACACCGCTTGTGTTTACGTAATAAATGGATTTCCTAATATGTCTTCCCCCTTAAACACTAGTTTGTTATTTGTGTAACACAAATATTCTACAGCTACTTTACGTTGTATTCTTCTGTCCTGAGGTATCTCTAAGTTTAGTGATCTTACTTATGCTGTTACGACACGCAGAAATTTCGTATTAATTGTTTGTTTCATTCAGTAGTAGGCCTACGAAAGATTAAATTGGCAGAAAAACAAAAAACAACACAAAAAACTAAACAAAAACAAAAAACAACACAAAAAACTAAACAAAAACAAAAAACAACACAAAAAAATAAACAAAAACAAAAAACAACCCAAAAAACTAAACAAAAACAAAAAACAACACAAAAAACTAAACAAAAACAAAAAACAACACAAAAAACTAAACAAAAACAAAAAACAACACAAAAAAATAAACAAAAACAAAAAACAACCCAAAAAACTAAACAAAAACAAAAAACAACACAAAAAACTAAACAAAAACAAAAAACAACACCAAAAACTAAACAAAACAAAAAACAACACAAAAAACTAAACAAAAACAAAAAAAACACAAAAAACTAAACAAAAACAAAAAAACAACACAAAAAACTAAACAAAAACAAAAAACAACACAAAAACAAAAAACAATTCAAAAAACTAAACAAAACCAAAAAAAACACAAAAAACTAAACAAAAACAAAAAACAACACAAAAAACTAAACAAAAACAAAAAAAACACAAAAAAAACTAAACTAAAACAAAAAACAACACAAAAAACTAAACAAAACCAAAAAAACCCATAAAAACTAAACAAAAACAAAAAACAACACAAAAAACAAAACAAAACAAAAAACAACACAAAAAACAAAATGAAGCACATAAAGCAAGACTAACTGTTATAGTAGACCTGAACTTAGACATGTGACAACCTTTACCAATGGAAACGAGACCAATAGTCATAGAAAGTTTGAAAAATGACCTTCAATGTCACAATCTGCTGACACTGGTGATCAATAGTTCAATGCCAGGTCACTGGTCAGTGTTCTGGCGAACTATAACGAAACGGTCCAGCAAAAAGCAAGCTTAATGGTATCAAACCGTGAACGGACAAAATGACCCAAACAATTATTGTTGTCGTCTGCTGCGTCCCATGGCAGATCCGTAAAAAAATAAGGATATACGGACTGGTCGAACATGAATGGGTTTTATTCATAAACAGTGGTTTTGTTTGGTGAAAGTCGAATTTTTATGCTTATCAAAGCTAGGATCCTCGATTTTTTAAGTAGAGTTTTTGTACTCAATCTGTCACCATCTAGATATGGGTAAGGGTTGTGGCACCATTATAGAATTCTGCAGTGCATAATAATAATGGCAATCTCATCGATTTCGAAGATTTAGACTGAATGCAGTGTTTCCTATGACTATTCAAGCCCATTAGCGTTCTGCATATTTTTCCGCATCTCTAGCAGACAAGGCCGATATCCTTTGGAGATCTATTTAAGTTTTCTTTCCATCTTCTGCACCTGTCTTCAGTAAGAACTTTCTACAGACTGCTACCTGTGTGTGCCGCAGCCTTTGTGAGAGAGATTCACCTGTCTCTTTCAGAGGCTGCCAGCCATTTTCCTCAACGCCAATGAGGGCGAAATGGCGTTAATCCATATATAGCACTAACGTGGGGCAACTCTTTTACGACGTCCTCCTTTGGGCTCGACAAGAAGATCGTCTTTGAAATGCGGTCGTCTACCTTGCAAGATAGATGTCCGACCGAGGGGAAGCTGTCGAATAGTAATCAGGGCTACAACCTCTATACCAGGACTGGGCAATTACGGTCCGCGGGCCTCAAGCGGCCAACCGAAGTGTTTTATGCCGCCCCCGAGACACATGCTGTGCCCACATATTATACATACAAAACAAATGGAAATATATTAAAAATAAAATAATTTAAATATCTGTACAGAGTTATTTGTAATGAAGTCCTGCCAGCGTATGTTTGTTATGGTGCGAAGGCATCTTAAAAGCATTCGAGGAGCCTTAAATGTCATCGATAGTCAATCCAGATCTCGGAGCCATACAAAAGTGTGGTGAAAACCACTGCTTTACAAACATGAATATTTTGTTGCTAGATGAAGAGTCTTATTCTCAGTTTGAGGCGACCAAAAGCGCCTTTGCGCAAACGGTTTATCCATTTTTCTGGACTGTGACGCATTGTTGGACACTACGCTGCCAAAGAAAGTTAATTGGTCAACAACATTACGCAGAAGGCGAGTCACATTTATTTGTGAATCTGGATTAGTTCCCATTGGAAACTTCTGAAGCATTTTTTTATTTTTTTATTCACACTCAGAAGGCCTAGAGATATCCTCAGTGAGCCTCATTTGTCTATCCGATATAAGCAGAAGTGCCCAATAATGGATACACAAACCTACTCAGATGCCGGAAGTAGTAATGGGTGTAAGCACTCCACTATCTAACAAATGTTTCCTTAAGGTATGCGTCTAAAATAGCCTCTGACGACCAGTCCCCCTTCTCGGATAATTATTTCATTTTCCTGACAACACAAGCATCAATCAGAAAAACTAACCAATTATTTAATTAACTATTGGTAATAAATTACTTTGTTTGGTATCTCAAACAATGGAATGAAGTGCTACTTGACTTAAGTTGTGGTATAAGCTGAATAAGACTCCTTTATAAAAGGCTACCGTCTCAAGCTGCCTGGTCGTGAGGTTTGCGCGCTGGACTGTCGTTCGGATTTATCGACGGTAGAGGGTTCAAACCCTGCCCGCTCCCATCCCCCGTTTTCTTGCGGGAGGTTTGGACTAGGAAGTAAACTATCTTCAACTCTGAAGGAACATCCGAAACATGTAAAACATTTTACAAGCTTAGTGAACACAAACATGAAATAGAAACAATAGATATCTATACAATCTTCCATCTTCATGCTCTAAGCTATTAGAATGGTTAGCGTGTTGGCTTGGGCAGGCTTTAGCTTGCAAGTTCGAATACACGTCGTTTCCTTTTTTTTTATATTTATTTTTCTATTTGTTTTTATTGTTAGTCTAGATTTATTACAAATTTAATCACATGACTGGTCCAAACAAATTGATACAAGAAAACTTAATATATGCTTTTTTTTTAAATGTCTTCTTTCATCTTATTATTGTTTTATTGTTACTTACTGTGCTCTGTCTGTCTCGTACAAAGTTTGTACATGTACATTTTCTCACAGTCATTCTCGGATCAAGTTGTAACTTTGCACAATTATTCCTTGGCATAGACAATACAAAAAAAAATTATTTTTTTTTAATTAACCGAAGCGATTAGTTAATTAATGACTGGTAGTTAGTTATTATGTTTAATACCAAGAACGTATATAAATCCTTCAGTATTCACTGATATTGAAATGACACAAATAGAAAGACGCGTAGCAGTTGAGGGTTCCATCGGGTATTTCCGAAATGACGTCACAGAGCATTTAAACAAGGAGGAACGGAAATAGAGAATCACCGGACACGAGCAGGACGAAGAAAGACCGACCTGTGATCTAGATTTAATAGCTAGAGACGACGTAGACTGAGCCCTTGTTCTTAAATAAATTGTTATTTCAAGTTCATATTTGGATTTATTCAATCTATCTATGGATTGTTTTTGTTGGATGTGTTTAGACCGAACTAGCATATAACATCGATTTACATACAACTGTAATCTCCATTAACAGACCACATCAACGCATCAACACTATAATTAAATATGTCGGCTTTTGTCCCCTTTAATAACTTTACTGATTTGACATATTCTTGAATCAAGTTGAAACTTAAACAATTATTTATTTTACCTGCCTACTTGTTGATACATCTTAGTAATTATTTTTTTGTGTGGTTAATATCAAAAAGAGAAATAACTCCTACATTATTGATATTTGATGATAAGTGTGGAGTTTCCCACCCTTGATAAGAAACAGTTTATCTGCATATGTAACAGTTCTACACATATCCTTGCATGTAAATGCCACACACACCATGCATACATTGTGAGCCTGCGCTCAACATCGTATTCAAGTTTCTGCCTTGAAGATGATGCCATTGCGATTTCACCAACACCTTAAAGTCATTAATAATTATCATAACAAGTTGTTTTTCTAATATAATTAGCAATAAATGATACAGTATGTTTATCCTGGCGTACACGATAGAACAGTTATGGTTTTATATATCATTAAGAATTGGACTCAAAGGAAGACTTCGACATAATGATATTTTTGTTTTTTACATAATGGTCGACTGTTGGGTGACTTTTGGTTTGAATAGTCTGAATGGAATCTTGAGAGGCGTCTGAAATATTTGCAACAACAAAAATTCAATAGATTGATTGAATGATGATGGATGTGTTGATAGGTAAGTAGATGAGTAGGTAGTTAGGTAGGTAGATAGATAGATAGATAGATATATAGATTAACAGATATGTACATACATGTACATATGCATATGCATATAGATATATATGTCATTTAGATATATAAAATAGGTGCCGGTGCTCAGTAATAGATTGGCTAACTTTTAACTACTAAAAAATGTATGATAAATGTTGAACTACAACAAAAGTAATAATTTACTCCCCACATTGAACAAGGTGACACCCCGCGGTACAGTTGCGTGCCGTTACAAAAAAAGCACTGTTAATATATATATATGAGAGAGAGAGAGAGAGAGAGAGAGAGAGAGGGAGAGAGGAATAGATAGATAGATAGATAGATAGATAGATAGATAGATAGATAGATAGATAGATAGATTGATAGATTGATAGATAGATAGATAGGTAGATAGATTGATAGATAGATAGATAGATTGATAGATAGATAGATAGATAGATTGATAGCTAGATAGGTAGGTAGGTAGGTAGGTAGGTAGATAGGTAGGTAGGCACGTAGGTAGGTAGGTAGGTAGGTAGGTAGGTAGGTTAATCGATAGGGTTGGGTTAGGGTTAGATAGATAGATAGATAGATAGATGGATAGATAGATAGATTGATAGATAGATGGATGGATGGATGGATGGATGGATGGTTGGATGGATGGATAGATGGATGGATGGATAGATGGATAGATGGATAGATGGATAGATGGATAGATAGATGGATGGATGGATAGATGGATGGATAGATGGATAGATAGATGGATGGATGGATAGATGGATGGATAGATGGATAGATAGATGGATAGATAGATGGATAGATAGATGGATAGATAGATGGATAGATAGATGGATAGATAGATGGATAGATAGATGGATAGATAGATAGATAAATAGATAGATAGATATTGCACTAACGATCAACTCACACCTACCTGTAGCATGGGAAAAGACCGCTGTAGAAAACATGGCATTAGTTATGAAGTATGCCATACATAGAAGAACTATTAAAAAGAAAGCTCCACCGAACACGACTGCAAGGTCACGATCCACCATTTTGTCACTCTTTTGTGTTAAGTCTTCTTTAAGCATTGCTAGCCGATGTCTAGCTTGTACGCTGTCCTCTTTCATGCCATTCTTAGACTCTTCTAAACAAAACAATAAAAGAGAAGTATTCGAATTAAAAGTTTAAAATTGAATACATTGAACCCATTGATATTTTTGGACGAGGTGGCTGAGTGGTTAGTTGCTTGGCTTCCAAACCGAGTGGTCTCGGGATCGAATCCAGGGGATGATTGATATTTTGAATTTTGCGATTTTAGTGGCGCCCATGAGATCACCTAACACTGATGGTTACCTGATATTTGTTGGGGGAAAGAAATGGCGGTCCGTCTTTGTGCTGGCCATATGATCCATTCGTTAATAGTGGGCCAATTAGCAGATGAACTTTAAATCATCTGCCCTATCTAATCTTTTCTTCAAATCTTATAAAATACAAATGATACTTCAAAAAAAAAAAAGGAGATGATTACGCCCTAGACCTGTCCCTAAGCCAATTTATTAATGCATAATAATCAATAACTTTAATTCTGCCAAGTCATTGGTTTTCCTGGCTGATTGAGGCAACCCATTCTATGCTCTATTATCATTAGTGAATCACAATGTCTGATCGGGGATCTTTACTTTGCTCAGCTACTTTGCATCTAATATGAGCCTTTAGATCGTGGTCCAGCTTAGTTGTGTATACTAAGCGCCTAAAGGTAGCATGGAAAACCTTCTCCCAGATACCCCCTCCTCCCCACTAGTCTACAAATGAGATTGGACCAAAGCGCTCTGAGCATGCTATAAGCATGAGAGTGGTGCTATATAAAAGGTTTTATTTATTTTATTTATTTATTAAATGTCCGAGCAGTGATCATGATTGGAAACAATACATTCTCTCCCTGTGGCTAAGTCTGGCTTTTAAGTTTAATAGACTAAATGAGACCAAAATAAGACATAAAGGTCTCAAGTGTTGTCTTAGTGAAGCACTAAAGAAGCTAAGAAAAATAAGTAAAGTTCCCCTTTCAGACCTTGCGATCTATACGTCAGATGATGTTATGGTCATCTGTTTCTATGGCCAACGGTTAACGAGCAGGGTGTCATGTGGCCGGCACAACGACCAACCGCCTTTACATTCCCCCCAACTAAAGCCAGGTATCCATTTGAGCTGGGTGGACTCAGGGGCGCCCTGAAAGTCCCGAAATTTAAAATCCTAGTCTTCATCGAGATTTGAACCCAGGACCCCAGATTCGGAAGCCAAGTGGTAAACCACTCAGCCACCGCACCGCTTTTGGAAACTCAGGCAATCACTAAAGCTTTGGCCTTTTGTAGGTTTCATTACTTAATAACTGGCATGGAAGCAGACAAGTAACACTTCTTTCTTAATTTTTATAAACAAAACAAACAAAACTAGAATAATGCAACAAAAACCCTTAAAAAAAAAGCTTATATGTAAGGTTAAAGAACTCCTCCCTCAAAACTAAATCTATCAATAATGTAGAAGTTATAGTCCTAATTTGATTTCAAACCCTCTATTTAACTACCAATACTTCATTAAATAATAGGTATTTTTTTTTAATTGCTTAATGCTTTGTTAGGTAGTTCTGTTGTTGCTAACTTTTCTTAAGGTGTGATTCCCCAATCTATTGCCTGTTGGCATCTTTTGTTAGGGCTGTGACCAATTTATCTTTACTTTCTCTTCAAGATCATCAACATTGTATTAATCTGTCCACATATCTCCCAAAGTTTAAACTTTTCTACATTGTCATACCATTGCTTTTCGAAGCTATGTCTCTCTCAACCATCAGTTGATGAAAGTGTGTCATTTTTGAGTCACTTTTTTTTAGTTCCCCAAGTTTCATAACAATTCAGTAGAATTGCCTCAATATATATGTTAAAGAGTATTATTCTAGTCTTTAAAGAAAATTAGAAAGATTTTGGTCTTAGATTGGTAGATGTCTGTCGCCTTTGATTTGACGGGAATTCGAAGTTAGATTGGTAGATGTCTGTCGCCTTTGATTTGACGTGAATTTGAAGTCCGTACTTACTTTCCAAACAATGTTCCCCTTTCATTCCCGGCAAACACTGAAAGCATTCTCCGCTCACATGGCATGCTATATCTAAACATCTGATGCTGCAGGACCCCTTGCACAGAGGACCAAACTTGTGAGGACGACATTCTGCACAAAGGAAGAAACAAAATATCAGAAGTGACAAGAGAATAAAAAGGTGTAAAATTAAATAATGATATTATTAATAGTAATAATAATAATAATGGAGGCATGTTGACTTGAGTGGTAAAAAGCTTGGATTCCGAACTTGGGGTCCTGGGCTCGAATCTCGATGAAGAGTTGGATTTTTAATTTCGCTCTCTTAAGGTCACATCATAGTCCAGCCAGATCTGATGGGTATCTGGGAACAAGGAAAGACGCTGGGTCACGTGACTCCCTCGTTAACCGTAGGCCATAGAAACAGATGACCTTTTCATCATCTGCCGAGGTTTGAAAGGGAAACTTAGTACTAATAACCAAAATGCAAAAATTAATACACCAACACTTGGCTTTGACACATAATTCGATCACTTAGGATACTCATCCTTATTACATATACTCGCCAAAAGAGGTTCCCGAGAATACTGATCATTTAATTTACTGGGATATGCCCTGAGTATAATGATGAATCTTAGTTATATATTTTAATTTGAAACTCTTAAGAGTCGTAGTTCAGCCCACACCTAGTGACACCTACTTGTCACAGTCTCGGTTGACCTAGCCTGTTATTTGTCCACCTTTGGTCCAGAAGGTGAAAAAGCTCGAGAAACCTCCGACATAGAAAGAGGAAGTAAGAATCACTAAATTCACTTTAAGTGAGTAGCAGTCGTCCTTGTGATTCGAGACAGTACACATATTTTTGGTAGTTGCTTTCTATACTTAGAGCTGGATACATGCTATTGAAGTTGTATTGTTACCCGCTATGATGCGGACGTATATCAGTTGGTGAGATTGTATTTTAGAGGAGTGCCCGCTGAGATGCGGATGCAACTGTAACTTATCTTGGATTATTATTTATATAACTGCTGTGAAGGATGTCGTCCCACTTTTTATCTAGCCAGCGACTTGTTACTGAATGCTTAAAGTTGCAGAATATTATTATCATTTAATAAACGTTATTCATCGACAAAAGTAGGACTCAAGTCAGTGTGCACTATTTATGCTTTTTAAGTCATATATGTAGCTCCACGACACTAGAACGTATCAGCATCAGTGGCGTACCTAGAAATTTTCCATCGTTTGGGGGCCCGTGGGGCTCCCTGCATTTTGCGTGATATTTAATTTTTAATGTAAAAAACACTCCTTTGGGGGCCCTCACAAGTGTGGGACCCGGTGGGGGGTTAATTTCTCCCCCCTCTTCCCCCCATGCCTAGCTACGCCACTGATCGGCAAGTTACACTCCTACATAAGTAGTTCACTTTGATAGTTGTGTTTATATTACCCTCATGACATATTCGTCATTCACCATGAAGCTTCTCAAACCTGCCCCCCCCCCATATTTAAGCAAGTTTACCTGAATACTTACCTGAAAAGATATATATCTCTGTCAATGTCAGCGATCCACTAGTGTCATTAGCCACTCCGTGAATGACAACTTTTCTAGAAGCAGTCATCCTTGAAGAAACAAAGGCGTGCTTATAACCTTTAGACTTTGAACTATGACCTAAGAAGCTGTAGGTCGTATTCGTGGCATTGTTTTGTTCATCAAAGAGCCGCACTTTTAAATTAAGCACCGGAAACAGAGCTTTAGAAAAGAAAAAAAAAAGTGCTTAGCTTATACAGGCATACAGAAATCAGGCGTGATGGTTGAGGAACAGAGCGTCCAGTTTAAAAATGTTAGTCTTGACCTCGATCACCACTGGAGACAACGATTTAACACAATCACCTTGAACACGATTCAAAATATTACTTTTTAAGTTATATATAAGTGACAAGTATATAAGTATATATTTTTTTTATTTTCTATTCTTCTTGTATCTACAGCAATTCAATGTCAAAGGTCAAAGCCACTCATCTGAAGCGCCAAAGTTTTATCTTTAAATTGTTTTTAAACATCTGTCAGCTAATTCAGTGGTGACGTCATCACTTTCTGTTGTATACACAGCACTTTGGTTTCGAGACTATAGTCTTTAAAAATCTTAACCTACTAGAATCTTCTCCATACAATTTATAACCTTGATCCAATGCTCATTTTCAACAATCACAATTGATAAAAAAAAATTGGACGGTGTTTTTAAGCTTAGAAGAGCGTTTAAAACGTTCCGATACAAAAAACTGTAAATCGAAGAATGCTCAAATATTATGTACTTTAATATACTTAAGACAATTTTCTAAGGCTTAAAGTGTATGTGTGTTTTTGAGGGGGAGGGAGAATTGAAATAACGGAAAACTCTCTGACATAAAGAACAATAGCCCCCACCCCCCTGTTACATAGTAGAGTTAGAGGCTGGAGAGAAGAAGAGATACTCGAATGTACGGGCTGGTCCAATTTTACGCAATAGATACACGAATTATCTCGCTTAATGGATGTATTGTGGAGTGTTCATTTTATATCATTTTATTGTTATAAGCAGTGTTTTTGTTTTTTTTGTGACGGTACGGCGTACCGGCATCTTTTTCAAAGTGGGGAAAAATATTACATTTCTTGTATTTTAACGTTTATTATTAATTTACTTGTAGTTAAAAGTTAGGCAATTTATCACTGAGTACCGGCACCTACTTTTTTTACAAAAAAAAAACACTGGTTATAAGTTAGAAAAAAGTAACAAAAATTGGAGAATCCAAAATAAACAATTTATAGTCTATGAGCAAATCAACGCACGTAGCCGGTGGGCAATAATTTATATATAAATATTATATATATATATATATATATATATATATATATATATATATATATATATATATATATTAGGAAAATGTAATAAATATGAACCATTGTCGATTTAAAGGTATATCTGTCTTTAGACAAGTGTATTTTCGTCTAGTCGATAACTATTCCATTTCGAACTAATTAACATATACCAAGTATTTAAATAAAACAATATTTATACCAGATTCTATGACGATTCTCTGGATCCAAACTGGCTCTCCTAGAGTCACGATGAAGTAAGGAAGTTCCTGGCCACCTTGCGAGTACGACGTCACACTTGTGTTAACTTGCTGGTCTACCACTCCCAGAACTGGGTGTTGCCTGCCTGGGTTGGTATCCGGTCTTCTGCCAATCAGCACTCGCTGCTTCAAGGCGACATTGACCCCTATGGCGCAGAATACAATTAGAATATAATGAACGTGTTAAGTTCTGGTACTCTATAGATATAAGTTGAGGCTGTCGAATGATTAGGTTTAGGAAATAGCGTTACTATGGTAACTTTTTACAAAGCTTAAACCAACTTACTCTACTCTTGTCTGTCTGGTACACTATCTGTGCACCTTATTTCTCCCAAGCCCAATCTAGGATCAAGCTGAAATTTAACACAAATATTTCTTGTAGCTGACAAAACAAGAATTAATTTTAAAAAAAATAATAAGTTGGCATCCTTCAGTTGTAGAGCGACTATGGTTCATCTCGAACATTTTTTCATGTGAATGTGGAGCCCTATTTTGGAGAGACACTCCTATTTTGGAGAGACACTCCTATTTTGGAGAGACACTCCTATTTTGGAGAGACACTCCTATTTTGGAGAGACACTCCTATTTTGGAGAGACACTCCTATTTTGGAGAGACACTCCTATTTTGGAGAGACACTCCTATTTTGGAGAGACACTCCTATTTTGGAGAGACACTCCTATTTTGGAGAGACACTCCTAGTTTGGAGACACTCCTAGTTTGGAGACACTCCTAGTTTGGAGAGACACTCCTAGTTTGGAGAGACACTCCTAGTTTGGAGAGACACTCCTAGTTTGGAGAGACACTCCTATTTTGGAGAGACACTCCTATTTTGGAGAGACACTCCTATTTTGGAGAGACACTCCTATTTTGGAGAGACACTCCTATTTTGGAGAGACACTCCTATTGTGGAGAGACACTCCTATTTTGGAGAGACACTCCTAGTTTGGAGAGACACTCCTTTTTTGGAGAGACACTCCTATTTTGGAGAGACACTCCTAGTTTGGAGAGACACCTCTAGTTTTGAGAGACGCCTCCGTCCAGATTTATCGCAGCTCAAGGTCGTGACTTTCACTTTGATGGTAGAGGAGCCGGCCATATTTCGTGTGGCACGCTTTTCTTCCAGAGCAGAGGCCCATGTTTTCTCGCGGTCCATAGCTTTCTTGGTCACCGTCTGTCTCCAACTAGTGTGGTCTAGGACTATGTCCTCCCAATGGTCAGTATCTATAGCTTTCTTGGTCACCGTCTGTCTCCAACTAGTGTGGTCTAGGACTATGTCCTCCCAATGGTCAGTATCTATAGCTTTCTTGGTCACCGTCTGTCTCCAACTAGTGTGGTCTAGGACTATGTCCTCCCAATGGTCAGTATCAATTTTTTAGCTTCCGTTTTATGAAATCCAAATAAAGGAGGTGTGGGCGACAGTAACGACTGATTTTGGGGAAAACGATTAGTTAATTAATTACTCTATTTGGTATTGTACTTGACAGATGTAGCCGTATAAGTTGAAAAAGTTACATGTATCCTCTGTGTAGAGAATACGTTTCTCGCGTAACGGTTTGAAACTAAAGATATCTATGAAACATTCTATTTTTTGTTTATAAACACTTCACTGGACAGCGGTTAGTTTTATTGTCTTGAGAAAGTTTGATCTCACGAGTTCGAGTTTAAGTCGTACAACTTATACATTACCTTTGAAAAGCTATCCCGGTAACGTTCAACCAGATTCCTCTTTCTTTGCCCCCCTTCACCCTTTTTCCCCTACTGGTTCATACACGTGACAGGATCATAGCGCAATAAACAAGGTATTACAAAAAAATTAGTAAAAAAATATATAAGCCGCTTACCTCCACTGACACGCACGGCGACGACATTTTGAAAGCCTTTCCAGTAGACCAACACCTTGCTGACCAGAAGATAGTGCTCACAGCGCAGTACCACGCAAGCTGGGATCTTCTGTACAAGTTTATACACGTGACCACAGCTCTTCGCAGACCTTACATTCTCTCCTGGCGACGTACTGAAATTCAGAGATATACTTTCATAGTCGATGGTCTCTGTTTAGAAATATAAAACATATATATATATTTCTTAACAAACTGTTAGAAACAAACTTTTTAGGGTTTCAATCTTTTATTTCTAAATTAACCTTAAGTGGTTCAATCTCTTATTGCAAGGCTAATATCAACTCACTCTGTCTGTCTGTCTGTCTGGTACAGGTTATTTCTACCACGTTTTTGAATCAAGTTTAAACTTTGCACATTTATTCATTGACAAAACACGAATCAATACTAGAAAGTTATCAACTAGTCGATTAATTACTGCTAATTAATTATTTTGCTTAATACCAACAAGGGCAATAAATCCTTCGATATTCACAGATATGACTTCCTTGTAGGGTTTAGTCCCCTTATCTAAATGTCAACGCTTTTTTTTTACTACACTCTTTATCCGATCAATTTGATACTCTAAACAATTATTTATTGTACCTAACAAAACATTAATGAATAGACAAAAAATAGTCAATTAATTACTGGTAATTAATTATTTAATATCGAAAAAGGAAAATTGGTTCCACATTACTGATAGATATAGTTGTAAAGGCGAAGTTCTTCCCAATAGATAAGCTTTGCTTTTTTTTTTTTTTCGCTTGTTTTGTTTTTTTTCAAAATATTTTTTTTTCTTTTTTTTTATTGAGCTTATTAGTTATGAACAAATCATAAAAGCTCGTTGCCATGTCACAAGGTCTGTACTCCATGGCAACGAGCCACTGGTCACCACTGCCCACATGTTGTGACGTTGTAGGTCAGTGTTGAGGCCTAATATAACAAATGGTCTCAGTGTTCCCTGACCGTATTATGCACTTTGAGCTGATATTTTAGATAATCGAGAGAGTACGGCGCCACTGGAAGGATATGGACCGCGGGCCGTAGTTTGCACACCATAGTACCCCATCATGAACAAATAATAAATATCAAAAGCAGTTTCGTAGCTAGGGGGGGAGGGGGTTCACAATTAGAAAACTCCCAAGGGCCCCCACTAGATTGGGGCCCCACCAAATTGGGCAAACAAAATGAGTGTCCGAATTTTTTTTCTTCAACTAAATATTACGCAATTATTTCATGTCATGACATCCAATGTCCAAACGCAAGGGCACCTAAAAAGGTCAAGCCCCCCCCCCTTCCCGGGTCACCGAAATCCCTAGCTAAGCCACTGATCAAAAGTATACCATTTTTGCTGAAACATATCTCCATCCAAGTGAAAAACGTCTGCAAGCCAAAGTCAATCTCCAGTGTTGAAGAGGGGGAACTGTGATTCAGGAACGTTTTGTTGACTATGTGGTATCCTATGGTAGTGTTTTCCTCTTCAACGGTGTTGCCTGTAAAAGGATGAAAGATGTCAGCTCTTTAGCCTCTATGGAAACAGTACCTGTACTTTGTACTTACATAATAATATGGAGCAGACGAGAAAATAGAAATTAGCTCATGTACATAACATACTAAACCACAACTTACAACAAGCAATAGAAAAAAAAAAAAGAATACTGTTTAAAAGCAAAGAACCACTAAATTCTGCATATCTTAACATTACTGGGTTTATCTCCCTTTCTGCTATACAAAACGTAATTAATTAATTAGTACTAAATGATTAACTAATTGGTTGTTTTTTTTTATTCATTCGTGTATTGTAAACGACTATGAATAGCTATGCGAAATTTCATCTTATACGAGAATATATATATCCACATCTCTCATTAAGTACTATTCATTTCCCTTATTTCAAAATTAAACATGGTACTTATTTATCAACAATTAATTAACTAATTGTTAAATTTTTTATTGATTCGTTTCTTTTGAAGTTTAATGTATAATTGTGCAAAGTTTTAGCTTAATCCGAAAACATCGGAAATGGGAGAAAAAAAATGATCAAACTTTTTACCAGACACAGACAGACAAACAAACAGACCTAGTGAGTTAATATAAGTTTTGTAAAAGTAACGTAATCCTCATGGATACACAATAAAAGACACTATATGACAAAAGGCAATTTATTCTCTCAATGCTATCATAAAACCAACGCCAACCCACTTATTTTTTCGCATTTAGTGTAGATAGTGCTGCCTCTTTTAGAGGCAAACTGCTGCCTCTTTAAGAGGTCAACTGCTGCCAACTGCTTTCCTCTATGCCAGCTAGCGCGAGATGAACATAGTTTGACCTTTCTAGCACATCCCGTCACTTTCTATGACTTCTTCAACTCTTCCATGAAGGAAGGTCTTTCCGAGCCTTTAGGACCTGGTGATATGAGTCTAAGAGTTTAAGCTTACGTTCTTTGACATCGTGTGGCCCGATTACTGAATTACGCCTGTGATACCTATGATCTTTCAGTAACATCTTACTTCTATGGCTAGGATCTTCCTCTCCAGATCTGCAATCAGCCTCCAAGATTCGTAAGCATATAAAAATGTGGTCTTGACCAGGAAGTGCCTAATTCTTATACATGGATACGGAGAGAGCTAAATAATGTCCTTGTTTAAATGTATATCTGTAATACAGGGGAACTATTGCAGAAGTTTTGAGAAAGACAGAAAAATGGAGAAAGACAATAACCGGATGTTTAAAGTATTAAGAAACTTAAAATATAGGTCATATTTTCCGGACGTTAAAAAAAATATAAAAAAACATTTGGACACCATTAATTTAGAAAATATAATTAACCTACTATATTGACACTCTCTTCCAAAGAAACCCTCAGAACATTGATTGTTACAGACTGGACAATTTTTCTGGTTCCTGCAATTACATCTTTGCATGCAGGCACGACCATACCATTGCTCAGGGCAGTCTAAGTTTAGTCAAATAGAAAATGTGTTCACTTGGCTATAACATACATAGAAATAAAATATTTAAAAGTGAACTATCTCAATGCATGACGCGTAGGACGTAATCATCTTCTTTTTTGAAGTAACGTCTGTATTATATAAGATAAGATAAGATTCAGACTGTGCGATCTATGGGAGTGATGATGCTAAGCTCATGTATTTCTATGGCCCACGGTTAACGAGGGACGTATGTGGCCTACACAATGACAAACCGTCTAAATTTTTTCCCAATTAATTAAGAGCGGTAAAGTTAGGTAGACTAGAACCTTGTCACTGCGAGGCGATGGCGACCATGGTTCATGTCCTCCACATTGACGTGTCCTGTAATTCGCCATAATTACTTCCCTGTCTTACCTCAATAGCATTGGTACCTTAGTGCTGTTAGTATTAAATGTCACATGTCATTATTATTCTTCATTCTTTGTTTCAGCACTGGAAGCTTCCATTTCCACTTCTGTTCTATAGGGCTAGAGTCTAGTCTCTACTGACTTAAAAGTAAAGTGGCAGTTATACATAAAACACTAAAACATGACTTTACATGACATACGATTAGAAAAACAAAACCTAATAAAATACTCAGAAAGGCACAAAAATAAAGGCGTATTCTTCGTTCCATATCCTAGGACACGGAATGTGTTTTGCCTGAGCCAGCCAGGAAAACCAACGACATGCATGACTAGATGCATGACTATATGCATGACTAGATGCATGACGCGTGGGACGTATTCAACATCTTATTGAAGTAACGTCTATATTTTATAAGATATGATAAGACTCTACTAGCAACTTCTGAAGTAAATCTACAGACCATACCTTGTTACAGATCAATATTTTTCTTATCTTCTTATCTTATTAAATACAGACTCTGCTCCAGCAATGAAAAAAAAAAGTCTATCTACTCAAGACAGACATAATGTCCCTAATTGCTATAAAGTATACCTAGATTATAGATTTAAGTTTGAACTAGCTCTAGATTAGATCTAAACCATGATCTATCTCGAGATCTAACTTGATAAACACATAGTTTCATGTTAACCCAATTTGCAGTACCAATCAAGATTGGCCTGCATGGTCGTGCGGTTAGCACACTCGACTGTCGTTAGGACTTATTGATGATTCCGGGTTGAAACCCTGCCCGCTTCTATCCCCCGTCGTCCTGCTGCAATTTTGTTACTAGATCTAGATCTAGGAAGTAAATTATCCTTAGCTCTAAAGGAACACCCAAAACATGTCAAACAAACAAACAAACAAACTGCGACTTATGTTTATAGTAAAAGATTTACTCTTTGGTCACCTTGGTTACCTATCCCTGTGACTAAATCCATTTCTTGTAAAGCTAGAAACAATAAAACCATCAGCATTATTTCTTTCCTCATTATTTTGTTATCAAGTAGATAAACTAAATTGCAGTCAGCGCACCAAGTGACACACTTCCTGAACTTTTTGCACAGATGCGCAAATTTCTAAAGATAAAGGAAAAAGGTCAAAGACACCCAATTTTAGCTATCAGGTAGTTTTCTAAGAGTCTTATCTTACACGATGCAGACGTTACTTTAAAAAAAAAAAGATGATTACGTCCTACAGATGCGCCTAGATTAATCTAGTTATGCATTTTAATCAATGGAATGGGTTGCCTGAATCAGCCAGGACAAGCATCGTCTTAGCAGCGTTTACGTCATTCATTAACATGTATGACTAGAAGTTTCAAGATCCGTCTGTAATATATAAGATAAGATGACATATTCTACCGTGTCATTGGTTTTTCTGGCTGACTCAGGCAACCCATTATATGCTCTAAAACTTAATAGGAATGACTAGTTGTTGTAGGTGGGTCGTTGGTTTCTAGCTCCAATCTAATCCAATGTGGACGTATAATATTGTAGCGAAGTAAACTTTAAATAACATTTAACAAACTTTACTGCGGTCAAAAACTTAATACAAGTGTTATTAGCGATACACACAGACAAGCATTACCAACCGGCTTCGCTCGTTGATTTGTTCCCAGACTTAGTATTGTTCATTTGTTTAGATTACTTAAAACAATATAATTGCTATAAAGTTTAACGCTCCTCTATACATTCTTTTGGCCAGCTAATTTCTAATACCTATAGTGATTATCTATAATAGAGCCCCTTCCATTTCTTCTTACTTATACTGATAATATGAAGAAGTAAAACGCTCCTTGATACATTCCTCTGGTCAGCTAATTCTATTCCTCCACTGGGACATGTCTGTAATTCGCCATACTGGCTTCCCCTTCTTGCCTGAATAGCCTAAGTACCTAAGTGCTGTTAGTATTAAATGTCACATGTCATTATTTTTCATTATTTGTTTCAGCAATATAAGCTGAAAAGGAATGAGGTTATCACTATTATCTATTACGTTGAATCGCCCGTAAACTGGAATATCACTTCTCTCCCAACCCTCCCTATCTCTCTTTAGTTACCAATAGGGCCTAGTCTTTACTAATAGGGCCTAGTCTTTACTAATAAGGCCTAGACTTTTTCACTCTATAGTACTATTCTTCAGCTTTTTAGCTGTTATTTGAAATATTTTAGAGGCTGTATGATAGTTTTTAACCTGCGCCCTCTTTCTCTTGTTACATCTTGCAAATGATCGCATAATACTTTGGCCTTACCCCCCAACCTTATAATTATTTGTTATTTTTATTATTTTGTTTGCACTTTCAGTAAAACTGCAGCATTTTTTTTGAAACGACCAATTTTAAACACTCACTTCTAGGATGTTGAACTCTATATGTCTAGAATTTTAGTATCTGTTATATTTAATTTGCACGACCTGCTATGTAACGCTACCCCCTCCCAAAGCTATTTTTTTTGTTATAGAATTCAATTACAAACAAATATCACTTATTCCTCTCTCTCTCTCTCACACACACACACACACACACTCACTCTACGTCTTAGAAGGCTGTCCTACATACGATTTTTCTTCGACTTTCTTCGACATCAATTTAAAATAACATTGAAAAAAAAAAAAGTAATCGCTCGCTTATGGACTTGAACCGCTGACCCTCCGATTATTAATCAGATGCTCTACTAACTCATCTGACAGAGTGTTATTTAGTGTGAGGAAATTAGGCACAAAAAGTATAGTGCCTAAAAACAGAAGGCTGTGATATATATAAATATATATATATATAATGTAAAAGTGGGCGACCAGCGGCTCTCCTGCCTTCTATTAGATCGCCATACAGGATGTCCTGTGGAAGTCGACCTACTGGCATTCTACAACGGATATATGCAAACGCGACAAGAAACTCTTCAAAATCGACTCTAGCAGCTGGAAAGAGGTGGCACTGGATAGATCCACATGGAGAGAGAGAGCATAAATGAAGGGTCACGGATTGCAGATGTCATACAAAACAGAAGCAGAAAGAAGGGTGAAAATGCAACGGTGCCTGGTGATTATATATGCCAAACCTGCGATGGCAGCTGTGTATCAAGGATTGGCCTCTTTAGTCACACAAGAAGTTGCAAAGGGAAAAGATCGTCTCTCGAGACTTAACATGCCAGATGTAGATCTAGATCTAGATTAATAAATACTATGTCTCATATATACATATATTAAACATAAATGAATAACAGCACCAGGGACCAAGTTTTTAAGAGAGAAAGTAGTGAATTAAAATGCTACGAAAATAAGGGCATGCGCCGACCGAGGCTCGAACCTGTGACTCCGGATTCGACACCACCGCCTAGCGATAACGCACCAAGCGAAACTAACCTCTAGACCTCTCTTAAAAACTTGGTCCCTGGTGCTGTTATTCATTTATGTTTAATATATGTATGTATCATTTGTTTCAGCACCTAGCTTCAACTCTATGTTTACATTTACAGCATTATTGCTCGAACCCACTGAAGCTTCTATATGTAATGTGTTTATGCTGTCCACTTGTCTTTGTGAGAGATATACAATTAGATAGAGCCATCGTTTGTCTAATACATGCCTAACGGCTGTCTGTGTAGGCTCTATCGAAATTGTTAGTGAACGGATGCTGCGAGGGTGGGGGAGGGGCTAGCTGGGGCTTGTGACCTTTGACCACTGGGGTGGTAATTTGCATACGGGCGAAATGACTCTGGATCAGAAGAATGTTTTTTTGGACATTCCGATGGTCTAGAGGTTAGTTTCGCTTGGTGCGTTATCGCTAGGCGGTGGTGTCGAATCCGGAGTCACAGGTTCGAGCCTCGGTCGCCGCATGCCCTTATTTTCGTAGCATTTTAATTCACTACTTTCTCTCTTAAAAACTTGGTCCCTGGTGCTGTTATTCATTTATGTTTAATATATGTATGTATCATTTGTTTCAGCACCTAGCTTCAACTCTATGTTTATGTCTCATATACAATAAGAATTTGTGGGATTATTTTTGGTTATAGATCAACAATACATGTCTAACTAGATCTAATCTTTCTCATGAAGTTTTTCTTTCGAAATCTATTTTATAAAATCTTTCTCCTTAAAATCTTTTTTCTTATCTCTTTTGAGTCTCTCTTTTTTTCTTATCTCTTTTCAATCTCTCTTTTTTTCTTATCTCTTTTGAATCTCTCTTTTTTTTCTCTAACTCACAAACACTAACACACACATCAGAATATTGTTAAAAACAAATTTTTTGAAAAGATTTAATTTTCTTCTCACTACAGTATATTTACAGGATTACAGTAAATATGATAAGATATCACTCCACATTTTTTAAATATTATTCATATTTATTTTGAGTTAAATAAAACAAAAATATTCCAATACGCTGTAAGAAACAATGTATATAGATATTTGTAGTTGTGTTGTTGGTCTTGTTATTGTTTTTGTCTTTCAATTTACATTCAAATTACATTTCTTTGCTTTTCGTGTTTGGTTCCTCTGTCTGTCCTTTCTGCGGCCGTTAACAGTTGAAGCTAAAGATACTCTCTCGGTCGAGTAGGGCCCTGAAGAAACGCGAGTCGAACCCACACTGGTATGTTTTATAGTGCTGGTGAAACTGGTAGTTATTTGACTTTTTCGACCTGAAATTAAGCACGCACACTGTTTATAACAAAGTTGGCTTGGACATTCAGATATTACAAGATTTTCGGGGCTCGCTATGACCTTCCTTCAGGGAACAGTACCAGCAAAAGAAGAAGAGGCAGAGAAAGCGATGGGAGGAAACCATAAAAAAAAAATTGACGGGCGTGCCATTGAAAGAGGTTCTGACTAAGGCAAAGGACAGGGAGGAATGGAGAAGGACGGTCGACGTGGTGCCCCAATCGTCCAGCAGACTAAGGGATAGGTAAGAGAAAGGTAATTTTTGTATTGATTCATATTTTATTTGAAAGAATAAAATAATTTGAAATTTCACCTAGATCTGAGAGTGGGTTTGCAAGAAATAAAGTGTTCAATTATCTAAGGGAACGAAACCCTACATATTAAGCCGAATATGTAAATATATATATATTTGTAGCTTTTATATAGCGCTACTTTTATGCTTATAGCATGCTCAGAGCGCTTTGGTCCGATCTCATTTGTGGACCAGTAGGGGGTATCTAGGAGTTGGTTTTCCGTGCTGCCTTTAGGAGCTCAGTAAACACAACTCTGCCGAGTCGGGTGTCGAACCTCGAGTTCCCTTCTAGGTAGCCAAGCCATGCTAAGTTTAAGCGCACTTAGCCTCTCGACCACGCTTCCCAAAATACTAAAAGAACTTATGTTTCTTATTGGTATCGAACAACACAATTAATTACTGTAATATTTTTTTGTCTTGTAGCTGTTTAATGGTTGTCTGACTTTAATAGATTACTCAGAAGATGTTTGAGTTTCTTATAAGGCCGTATTAGATGCGTTACTAGTCTCTCGTGGAACCATTTGCAAGATCTGGACATGGCAATAATGGAAACTGGTGGTAATCCTCTTCCATACTGTTCGTGTGTGTCTTGTGTTGTCTTAATGCTCGTGTGTGTCTTAATGTCGTGTTTTTGTGTGTCTTATGTTGTCTTAATGTTCGTGTGTGTCTTGTGTTGTCGTAATGTTGTGTTTTTGTGTGTCTTGTGTTGTCTTAATGCTCGTGTGTGTGATTAGTATTGTGCTGTCTTAATGTTCGTGTGCGTCCTGTGTTGTCTTAATGTTCGTATCTGTCTCGTATTGTAACGAACTTACCAAACGAACTCTCGGAGCGAGCAGCAGCGATGTTGATTAGGATGTAGAAAGCGAGCATTACTAAAATTACAAGTATCACGGCCCAAAACAAAATGGCAAAAAATAGGTCTGTCCCGACAAACAAAGACTCGCTCTTTCTGGCAGCATGTTCACTAAATGGAGTCTTGGGGATGTTTTCAGAGACGAATTCCTCTTCCTTTTCTTCGTCGATATTCGGATCAACTACAAAAGAATAATTAGAAATATCTCAATTTTGAATTGGACACATTTTAAAAATAAAATTAAAATGTTAACAAAGATTTGATGGCACTAAATGTCCTAATTTCTGAATTTTTCTGAATTCTTTAAATGTCCATTTTTTTTATTTTTTTGTTTTTTGACGTATAACCTAATCAATGTTTTAAATATTGACATTTTGATAAATGGAATACACACTGCCTAGTCAAGAGGCTCGTGTTTGAATTCCGTCAGAGACAATGTTTATTGATAGTTTTGATGTTTCTCGGATGCCTCTAGGCACACTATAAAGTTGTATCCAAACAATGTTGTATTATATCAGTATAAAGTTGTATTGATATACAGTGATGTCAATAAAATGGTGTATCTATTTAAAGTTATATCAGTATAAAGTTGTATCAGTAAAAAGTATGAGTATAAAGTTGTATCAATGTAAATTAATATCAATATAAAGTTGTATCAATATAAAGTTGAATCAGTATAACGTTGTATCAGTAATGAAGTTGTATCAGTATAAAGTTGTATCAATGTAAAGTTATATTTTTTACAATGTAAATTTGGAAGAGTACAACCGCAGTGTAACCTGGAAACATCGGTTTTTGGTTTCATTACTTCAGTGAATTTGCAAGAATTTTCCGTCAAGTTAATTCTGAATTGAGACTCAATAAATTGTTTGAAACTATATGTTTATATGTTTGCTCAGACCGGTCGACTTCAAATCTTTTTTTGTTTTTGTAAACAGTATTGGCAAGCGGGTAAGGTTAAGGGAATTTTACTTGAAAAGTGAAACAAATCTTGGCTCAAGTCTAACTCCTAATCCCCTGTCTACAACGCAAATGCAAACTAGATGTTAACAAAGATTTTTTTGTTTAAATTCACGATACAACTCAATTTTGAGTTTAACTCTATCTCATGCGTTGGAAGGTTGACCATGGCTATCACGAAAGGTTCCGATCCTGGACAAAAGATACACGTTAATGTGTGTACAATTGAAAGTGACGGCTCTTCGACAATGAAAGTATATACTGGCATTTGAGAGAGTTGGTCAAAAGTTCTTACAGTAGGAACGTTTTTTCCTTTCAAAGAGAATCTGTGTTGTACTATGTAGATAACGTTTTTGTTTGCATAGATCTGAATATCCACGTGACTTCTATTTTAGATACCAATTAAAAGCTATTATATTAACCATACATATTGTTTTAGTCTCCTTGGAGATTGTGATATTTCTCCACGGCTAGAAATTACGCTGTTCCTGTCGTCAAAAGATGGAACTGGTGCTTAGGGTTGCTCGCCAGCGATCCCACCCCCTATACAAACGCCTTCACAACCACCCAAAGCAATCCCTATATATATAGACAGTTTGAGACACTTGAGGCCGCCCACTTGGCCAAGCAATTTAGGCCACTCAGTCAGAGATCTAGTTACCACGTACATTCTAAACAGAGTTTTCCTGTCATTCCAGACATGCAGCTAAAACACTCGCCAGTAACGTAGCAGGGTCATATCTTCGCATCCAATACTGCACGAGTCTTCGCAGGTCGGGCCGTAGAAAGGAAACAGACAATCTGAAAGATCGTGAACAAGAATTTCCCTTCATTAGACTCGATTTGACGTTTTCTAGAATTCAAGAGTCACATTCTTCTTTATACTATAATGACATGTCAGGAAAACGCACGCTATTGACTTGATAAGTGACAAAGGTAGGCTGGAAATCTTCGCAGGGATTTCGTTCATAGATTTGGAAAAGATAATTCGCGCCTCTTAAGCCCTCAATCGTGAAATATGATGAAGATAATGATTTAAAGTGCATCTGAGATTATAGATGAAATATCCATTGTTAAGATTGGTTTACTTCCTATTTGCTGATTCTTTCAAATTACTACTCCTTAGTATTGTTGAGATAGCGTATTAAGAAAGCTAAAAGCATAAAATAGCGCTAAACAAAAATAATTGGTAAAAAAAATCAGATCGCACAGATTTATTATTGTTGATCTATATATATATTACAAGTTTAACTACATGACTGATCCTGTCTAATTAATACAATAACACTTGTAGAAGCTTTTTTTTTTAAGTTTTTCCCTGTATGATTCACTCTCTAAAAAAAAGTAAAAAAGTAAAGTTTCCCTTTCAGATCATGCGATCTATGGGGCAGATGTTAAGGGCATCTGTTTCCTTGGCCAACGGTTAACAAGCAGGGTAATATGTGGCCAGCATAACGACCAACCGCCTTTACTTTCCCCAACTCAAGTCAGGTATCCATTAGAGTTGTATGGACTCAGGGTGGCCCTAAAAATCCCGAAATTCAAAATCCCAGTCTTCACCGAGATTCGAACCCAGGACCCAAGGTTCGGAAGCCGAGCGCTTAACCGTTTAGCCACCGCGCTTCCTATTTGCCCTCTAAGCTATCTAAATAATCAACATACCAGAATATATTAAAATGTCAGCAAAAGAAAGAGATTTTTATTTAATATTATTCACTCCAGTGACCTTGCCTTTCTTCGACCTTTTTCTTGACGGCACATGAAAACTGTGAAAGAAATTGTTGTCATGTGCTGTGGCCACCAGGGAGCTGTTGTCGGCGTCTGTGGCGTTAGATAGATCATCAAACACTTGAACGCTTAAATTATGGACTTCTTTGGACGCTGAGAATGAAAAAAAAACAACTGACATCATATTAGCTCACGGTAACGCATTCTTGTAAAAACTATACAAGTTTGAGACTAATAGAACGATTTTTAGAAAGCTTATATCAACTTTGTCTGTCTATCCGTCTGTCTGTCTGGTAAAAAGTGTGTACACGTTATATCTCCCACGCTCATTCTCATATCAAATTAAAACTTTGCACAATTATTTATTGGCGTAGACAAGACATGAGTCCACTGAGACATTATCATCTCTTATAAATTACAGACGTTTCTCCAATACGTAGACAATTACGTCCTACGGGTGAGTGAGGCAGGTATGCAGTAGTAGTAGTATTTAATTAATTTTCATTCTTTGGCAGTGTCAGGGTGGAGCTTTGTTAAAGGGAAACAGATTTCATTATTATCACTATACTCCTAAATCAATAAGTAACCATTTAAATGCAAACCTTAAAAATAAATTATTGATACAATGGTCAAGCATGTCAATCAGAAATGGCTGCATGGTCGTGGCGTATGCATTCTTGACTGTCGTCTCGATAGTCTTGGGTTAAAACCCTGACAACAGCCACCGCCAGTCGTAGTGCGGAAAATTTGGACTAGGATGTAGATTATATTCAACATTAAATGAACACCCGATACATGAACAGCATATTTACAAAACAAAACAAAACCATTAGATAGGCCACGCGCCAATAAAGGCCTTAAATCTACAAAAAACGCAGGGGCGTACCAAATAATTTTTCATTATTTTGGGCTGCGGGGTGGGTTGACCTCTCCTGCATTTTGAAAGATATTTAATATTTAATGTTAAAACAATCATTTGGGCCCCAACCCATCAAATGGGGTCCCGGGGGGAATTTTAAAATTCTCCCCACCCCTCCCCACCCCTCCCCCACCCTAGCTACAACTCTGCAAAGTCGATTTCATCAAGTTTTCTCACCTGTTACTAGAACGCTTCTCTGGATCCAGATGGCCTCTCTTAATATCACATGAAAGACGGGTAACCTAGTCTTATGTTGGGGTGTAGCCATGGTGCCGTAGTCCTGGTCGACCACGTAGCTTGGGTTTCGAGTTGGATCTTTACTTTTTACGTCAACCTTGACGTTCTGCTTCAGCGCCATATTAGATCCTACACAAAATGACCGGAAATCATAAAAGCATGCCTTCAGTATACACAAACACACGCAAACATAAAATCACCCACATACACAAAACACACACGATAGCTGCCTGGCCGTGTGGTATGTGCTCTGGATTGTAATCTAGATGACCCCGGGGTTCGATCCCTGCCCGCTTCCTTCTTCCGTCTAAATGCGTTGAGATTAATCTTAAATGTAATAAAAATTTAATTCTAAAGACATACCCGAAACATGTAAAATATTCAAAAACATAAACACAAACATATCACACACAAATACTTGCACACATTTACATATTTAGCTACATTTGCATAAGCTTACACACGCTTACACACTCTTACACAAATCGTACTCACATGCTCACACACACGTTTACATGTGCATCCTTTCATAATATAAACATTTTAGATATATAGATAGTTAGTTAGATAGCTAGATAGATAGATAGATAG